>NHNV01000008.1:0-234441 GCA_002785995.1 Mycosphaerelloides madeirae | reverse complement strand
AAAGCGGGCGGTGGCCCCGCCTGTCTCGGTGGCAGCTGTGGAGATGCTGTCCTCCAACCCCCAGTCTGCTGTCTTGGTGGTAGCGAAGGACTCCCAGCATCCGGTGTATCCCTCCTCAAAGGTGGCTTAGGCAGGTTGTCCGTCCTCAGTCCTGTCCCATCAACCCTCCACGGCCCACTCTCTTTCTTTTCCTGTGCCTGCTCCGTCTCAACCCTTCGCCTCTCCTCCTCTTCCTGCTGTCTCTTCTTCGCCGCATAGCCAGTCTCTACCACTGGCCCTCCCCAGCCGGTTGTAGGACCACCCGCCGCCGCCGCCGCCGCCGCCGAACCACTACTGCTCGCTGTCCCCGCACGACTGATAGCCTGCCCATTAGACGCATAATACGCTGTATGCTTGGGCGGCGGGCCGAAAGAGTCCGGATCGCGGAGAGCATTGAGAGGTGTACTGGTATGGCTTTTCTGCTCTTCATATGGGTCCTTCTTCTTGCCCGTCGCCATGCCTTTGAGGTCAGATTTCCAGCTGTCGCGGTGGATCTGCTTGTCGCCGGCCGGATGCCAGCCGCCCTTGGAGAGGCCTTTCAATTTGTCCATGTTATCCAAAAATGTTGAGAGGTATCGGAAGTGTGTGTCGCAAGGAGGAGGATGTCGTTGTCAAAGGTGAAGTCATGCTCCTCGCTTGCCGGGAATGACGTCGACGCCGAGAAGTATTCGCGTGTCAGGGGCAACCGGGAGCACGTTGAAATCGACATCAACATCCGCGAATCGGTGCTGGAGGCAACATTTCAAAATACATGCGCAAGCATGAAAACACTGGAGAAGTACTGAGTATATGATGAAGTCTTCTGCGAACCATTCATTCACTCACAGATCTCAAACAAACTCTATTTCCAGATTCCGCTACCGCACGTGTCTAGCGTCCCTTCCATCCTTTGGCAATCGACATGAAACACGGAGCAAATGTGACATTGACCTTGCAAACGTCTGACATTTTCTGGGAGAGGGCGCCATCTCGTCGAAGGAGTCGACACTCTTTCAAACCCATACACTTGGTACTTGCTGCCCAACTTTCCCCCCCAGACCAATTCCCCATCGAAACTCTACTCATGCCTCCCAGCCACCCCCTCCAGAACCCTCACACACTCCTCCGTCTTACTAACAAACGCCGAATGCCCCGTCGCCATCTTCACCACCTCAGCCTTCGTCCCAGCCCTCTCCATCTTCTCCAAAATCCGTTGCTGATAATTCGTCGGGAGCGTCATATCCTCAGTCGTAAATACATAAGTAACAGGCAGCAATCTCCACCCCTCGAACTCAACTTTATCCTCCATACAATTAATGTTAGCCCTCGAAAGCGTCTTCACCAAGTCGTCCGCCTCGTCGTCCGCGATTCCATTGAACAAGAGCATTTTTGTGTTGGAGGAGAAACAACTGCCGTCGTCGGCGATGTCGAAGGCTAGGGGGATTAGGTCTTCATTCCCCATCTCCCGCACAATATCCAGGACCCCAAAACCTTTCGGGTGGAAATGCGCAGACAAGCCTACGAGATGCACCACACCACCTGGCCTGCCCGCGGCTTGACGCGACTTGACGTCGAGATTTTCGATTGCGTTGCAGCCGACTACGCCACCGTACGAGTGCATGACCAGTATGACGGTGCGGCCTAGGTCTGCGAGCTGCTCGATGAGGCGGCGGACGAGGGCTGTGTCTTGTGATAGACTGGCAATTGGCGGGCGTGCTCCGATGCAGGAGGGGAGGAAGGGTGTTTGGACTTCGTAGCCTTGCCGTTGGAGAGCGGTGGTGAGTTTGGCGTAGGTCAGAGGCGAGTGCCAGATGCCGTGGACGAGGACGATGGTTGGTTTTGGCATGGTGGCAACCAGAGCTGCTGGTTGTTCGTGACTTGATGACTGGTGGTGGTGCTGTTGAAGTTGCCTCTAATGATGACTGCAAGCTGAAGGCGCTGCGGAAGACAAGAAGGCGTGGAAGGGTGCTGTGGTGAGTCTTTAGTCGTGATTCAACACTGCTTCAACAGAGCTGCGATAGCGACTGAATCGAGGTGGGTGGTAAGAAAGAAGGTGGTACAGAGATGGTGATCGAAAGACGGTTGAGGCGCAGTTTTTAGCCTTCAGGCGCCCTTGCAGGTCGACTAAACATTGACTAGCTTTGTCGATCACCTGAGCTGAGATTGACTGCGTGCATCCAGGAATCGCAATCATTCCATTCCATCTACCTCATCATATCCTCGATACCCTCTCCAGTAACCTCCTGAATTTGCCCCATCCACCTCAACGTCTCCCTCTCAACCAGTCCCTCGTCATCCTCCTGCAACTCCGAAATCATCGGCACCCACTCCGGAATGAAATTACACCACTCAATATCAAGTCTCTCCGTAAGCGCTCTCTCCGCCTTCACTGCCGCCAACCTCACCATCTCATTCTCGTGTCTCATGAACCTCATCAGGGTAGTATTTATAGTCTTGTGATGTTGCGGAGAATTGGCAGCGACAGCAAGCTCGGTAATCGCCGGGATGACGTGCGTTTCGGTCGGGTAAACTGAGGCTTTTGTGATGAGAGTGAGGAGCGATGTGGCAATGGCGTCGAAGTGTGAGGGCGATTGCCAGAATCCGTCTTGGTCGTGGGAGAAATTGATGGCGAGGGTTTGGACTATGAGATCGAGAAGTTTCTGTTCGTGTAGTTTGCTGGGCGAGAGTGTATTGAGTAAAGTGGCAGTTTCCTCAAGAAGGAATGCCGCGTAGCTCGTCATGAGAGACTTGAGCTGTTCGAAGAGTACTGAGGCAAAGCTGAAGAGGCTAGTGCATTTCAACACCATGCCGTCTCTGTCCTTGCTTGATCCAGCGAAAGACCGCTCGCTTAGCTGTAGGAAGAACGGCCTGAACGTAGCGTCGTTAAGCTTGAGGACTGCGTCCATGGTGGTGATGTTGACGAGTTCGAATAGTTCGTCACCGTCCTCATCTTCGTCGAGGCGAGGCAGAAGTCTGCGTCGTAGATCGAACGCCTTGAACAGGATATCAAAGAGAGCCCGCGAGTTTCTCGTGATAACGGACTTGGGATGTTGCTGCACAGCTTGCTGTAGTGTATTCAATACCAGTTGAACACCATTAACACCCTCCTTCAGCCCGTCGTCCCAGACTCGGTCAATAACTTCCAGGCAGGTCTCTGCAGAGAGCTTCCTTGCAGCCAGTTTCGCAAAGTTCTTGGTACTGTCGTACTCTTCGGCATTTGCAGCACTTATCATCAACCGGGCCAGTGGGTCGCCAGCCAGCGTCCAGGGGATGTAGTCGAGCACCGCCATCGCGAAGCTGAATGCGGCATCGATGAGCTCTTCATCCATGTCTACCTCGTCTACCGCGGCTTCCAGGTGGCGAAGAATGTGATTCAGGGACGTGGGCAAGACCGCAGTGAACTCATCCTCCAAGACCTCGATCATGCTCGCCAAACACAGCATCGATTGGTGTCTTAGCTTATCGTCGTTGCTTGCAAGCGCATCTGGCCCGGCGATCGTCTGCGCAGCTTCAAGAACCACAGCTCGATCCGTCTTTCCGAACTTCTCGGCAATACAATCGATGCAGGCGATGGCTGCAAGCCTCGTCTTAACGGGTTGCGATTTGGTCACAAACACGGCGCAATTTGGCAGGACGTCCATAAATATCTGTTGCATGGACGCATCGCTCTTCTTCGCCGTCTTGACGCGCTGTTCGAGAGACGAAAAGACCTGCTGTCTGATCTCGTCGCTGCCAGTCTGCATGAGCTTGGCGCTCGAATCAATGAAGTCTCTGGTTGGCATGAGTCCAAGGAAGGCGTTGAGCAAATTGCTGGCATGTTGATGCAGAGCGGCATCGGATTTGAGCTGTAGATCGAGCTGCATCGCCTTCTCGAGCAGACGCGAATAGGCGACACGCAGCTGTTCGGTGAGATCGTCCGTCCTCTTGAGCTCTTCGACTAGCCTCTTACGAAGGGTATCCTGGCACAGGATGCTGGCCAGTCCCTCAATGAGCGCAGCTGTGGATGCATTCGTTTGTTCTTTCGTCTTCTCACCGAAGCCCAGTATGTCATTGGACAACCCGCGCTTCGGCTTTTGAGTATCGAAGACAAGATCAAGATATTGATTGACAGCGTGGAGTTGGGTAGAGACCGAGAAGTTGCACATCAAGGTTGAGACAAACGGACCGACGCTTGAGTCTTCGGGATATCTCTCGACGAGCATGGATACTATGGCGAACAAGCTCTCGTCAGCACCAAGAGTCTTCACCAGATGCTCGAAAAGTCCAGATCTTCTATTTAGCGGGATGTGCTCAAACGCTGCGGTGAAGCTTAGTAGAAGCTCAGCGGCACCTCTAATCAGGTCTGTTCCTCGCCTTTTCAACGACGCTGCCAATGGAGGAATAATTCGAGCGACTGTCTGGTCAGTGACGTGCGCGCTATAGTCGTCACCTTGCTTGAGGATGGTCGAACTCATGAACGTGAAAAGAGGCATCACGTTGTGAAGCACAAGCTCTGGCGCCCAGGATGCTAATGCCGACATGAGCAACAGCGCAGCGTGATGGACTTGTGTGCTTGAAGTGGTCCTGACGCAGTCGACGATGAGATCAGCCCGGATAACAGAGCGATCAGCATCCTTGTTGGCCGTGTTCTTGAGCCCGTTGACAACAGACAGTAGACTGTTGATGATCAGTCCTTGGAGATAGACGAGCTCTGAGTCCATCAGCGTCCGATAATGGTGCAGTTCGCTCAGAAAGTTGAAGAGGCTTTTGAGTAGCTGGGGATGCTGCTCGGGCTTAGACTCCTCGACCAGCTCGAGAACCAGTGTGACCCGACGCAGGGTATTGTTAAGTTTCTGCTTGTCGACGTGGGCTAGCTTGGTGGCATCAGAGGCGCGGGCTGTCTTTTGCCTTTTCGCCGGCGAAGGCAGACCTTGCAATTTGGAGACGCTCGGCAAGCTCTCGACCAGATGGGCGAGGATGTCGCTTGGCAAGGAGAGGTTCTTGAGCACTTCAGTGGCATCGGATTGCACATCATCAGAGCCATCTTCAGAGAGACTGAGGTCAAGTAGCCAATCCACAATATCTATTCGTGTCTGATCTTTCGTGGATGGCCAAATGTGTTTCAAGCGGTCGAAAGCAAGCTGTGAGAATGCTTTGCCCGCTGAAACTTCGGCACCTGCCAACTCCTTCAGAAAATGGATCTCGTCAGAACTTCGGTGAGTGACAGTGGCAATCAGAGCCTTTGCCAAAGCTGGCTCTTCGGTCAGCTCTGCAGCGCCCTTCGAAATGACGTCTCTCACATATGGCAGCAAGATGTGGGCACGGTGCGTCCCTGCAACCTTGCCAACCTTGCTGACGATATTGAGAAGCCGTAATTTAAGTACAATTGATGGCGATGCAACAATGTGAGAGGCCAAAAAGCTGTAGGCAGCAGATCGTAACGCAGCTTTTAGCCCTTTGCGCTCGTGTCTTGTCGCAGCCGAGGAGCCGTTGATGATGTCGAACAACGCTCTTGTGATATAGCTTTCATCGAGAACGCAATCCTCGAGAATGGGGAGAATCGCATCTGAGAGCAGCTTCTGCGCGTCCGTGGATGAGAGATACTGGACCCGAGAGCTCTCCTTCCCGTGAATCACATCCTTGCTCCAAATGTCGCTCGACTTGGTCGTCTTCGATTTAAAAAGCTCACCAAGAGCAACGCACGCAGATGCTGCATTCGATCGGACAAGCTTGACAGGATCCGCAAGACCAGCTATAAGGTAGGGTAGCAGACTCTGCATATCGACCGATTGATCTTCCTGCTTGATCTGCTGAAGAAGTTCTGTGGTGATTTGCAACGCCTTCAGTCGCACAGTGTTTGGAGCAGTACTGGTCCAGGCGCGGGCGAAGAAGGTTAGAATTCCTGGTCGATTTGCACCTGCAGCTTTCTCCAACGCCGGCAATTCAAGCAGAGCAGCCAGATCCGGAGCTGAAGGAAGTGCTCGTCGGAAAGCGGTGCAATATTGATCGAAAAGAGCGTCATTGGCCTGATCAAGGAAAGAAGTTTGTTTACTTGGCAGGTGTGGCAGGTCTGCCAAATTCAACATTTGCCTCTCTAGCGGACTGTCGACTTCGATTCGCTTGGCGTCATCCTCATTTTCTTGCTCTGCAAAGTCCAGAAACATTGTGAGATCCGCATCTAGGCGAGACGTGTCAACGTTGGTACGGTTTGCAGCAAGCGAAATCAGCCGTGATCCAGATTCCTCCTGCGCACAAGAAGCCAGGGCAGTTTGTAGCTCCTGTCGAGAATCCGCGCCGTCTGGAGTATCCTTGATGACCTCCAACATCGATGAGAAGGCATCGACTTTGTACGAATCAGTAACGTCCTGGGATCTGAGAGCAGCGACTAGAAGCGTCTGAGCCTGGGGGTCTTGTGTCTTGCCAACAATGCGAATCGCTCCAACTATCGTGCCCACGAGTAGCTTCTCAACCCGAACGCTGTCTGCGATCGATTCGACGTTCTCCATGAAGTTGTCCTGCTTCAATAGGGCGCGTAGAACAGGCTTCGGAAGCGCAGGCTCCTCCATCTCCTCAGCCAACAGTGCCAAGCAAGTAATTCCTTCCTTCACAGTCTCTTCATTCCAGCCGCCTACAACCGCCTCCATGAGTGCATCGATGACCTTTTCGCTGAGTGAAGCTCTGGTCAAGATGACAATGATCATGCACAAACCCAGGTATAGCTCCGAGACTCCCTTGATCCCCAGACCGTTCTGCAAGATCGGAAGCACCCTCAGCAGCAGATCCTCCTCTTTCTGCGTGCGGATTGTGTCTCGTCCAGATTTCGTCACATCGATCATTCCACTCACTGCTTGAGCTGTAATGCTGGCCCAGTATCGGAGGAGAATGGCAGAATGGTGTCTGGCTCGGGCAACGTCCATAACATATCCACTGAAGCCTGTGAGGAGGGCTCCATGTTGGGTTGTTGCAGCCAGAATTGCATGTCTAGGCGGACATTGCAACGAGGCCACGTACGGATGCAGGAAACGAAAGCTTGGGGGTAGCTTCTCGGGCAGGATCGACAGCAGTGCTGGGAAGATGTGCGAAGTGTGGTAGGGCAGAAACGTGTACAGCACCGCTTCTGTATTGTACTCATGCACCCTAAATCTTCGTACCAGCCATTCTGCAGCCTTCATCGCAGGCTTCAGCAACAGTCTGCCACCAAGCAGACCCAGGAATCGCTCAATCACTTTGTCCAAATCGGCATTCTCTTGCGTCGTCATCTGCGTGCGATCTTCATTTTTGCTCTGCTCGCTGAACAAATTGCGGCAAAACGCGGTAAATCGGCTGTCGAGCGCGCACAGGTCCTGAAAGCCCTCGAGGCAGATCTGTAACAGGGTATCGAAGCTCTGCTTGGCGGCGTCTCGTGCATCGAACAGCAGCGATTTTGAGTGTCGCGCCTGCTGCGCCTTGAGGTCGAGTTGGTGGGTGGAGTTCGCGGCGATGACAGCCAATTGCTGTTGAAGTATCGACGCCATGGTGCGAGTCCTTCGAAGCGGCGGGACGGCGATGGCGATGTTGGTGAGGAAGAAGTGGAAATCGATAAGCACGAGATGAAGTTCGACAACTTTTCGAAGCTGATATTTTTAGCGTTTCGGATCGCTTTGCCGAAGTTGAAGATCACCGGCAAAAGTCCTGGGCTGTCGGGCCAACGCGCGCTCGCCGAAGCATTCACTTCACCTCGCGCTCTCTTCTTCCACTTCATCAGGTACGTACTCAATTCGTCCGAGAAATGCCGCTCCATCACATGTGCTGATCATATCAGATGGAGAAGCCGAGTGTGCCCAAATTTGGCAGCTTCAAGCCGAAATCGAGCACCAAACCAACTCCTTCTGAAGATCCGAAAACAACTGAGCGTTCAAAGTCCAAAAAGCGCGAGCGAGATCCGGAAAACGATCGCAGAGACAAGCCGCGCGAACGTGACCACAGATACGATCATCGGTATCGGCGACATAAGTCTCGCCGGGGTTCGTCGCGGGACAAGCACCAACCTCGAGAGCATCGCCACAAAAGTCCATCGGCAGAGCCTGTTGTAGCACCGGACGAGTTTGATGAATCTGACCTTTACATCGTGGACCGACGAGGAGACTCCAAGAACGTTGCATATGGCAGTCTCCACCGATACAGTATCCCTGCCTATCGGACAGCCGGCTACGGCAATGTCATAGGCGTGCCGCTGTCTTACAAGATTGACCGAGATGAGAGCAACGACAAGGAGATCGTGCTCATGACTGTCGCTCGAGAGGGCCGGAAGAGTGCTTCCAGACCATTAGCATCAAAGCAAGGCCGTAAAAGTGAGCAGCGTCTGCGATTCATAGTACACGACATCCCCAGTGTCGCAGATGATGCCAATGCAGAATTAATCGAGCTCCGACCACCTCGAAAGCTTAAACGAAGTGCGAGCTTCTCGGCCGCAGATCTTGCAGAAGCCGCCAGCGTAGACTACCGCTCCATCGAAGGAAAGGCCAAAGAGACGTCGAAACCCGAAGATGAAGATCTTGATGCGGCGTCTGAAACCGAGTCAGATGCGGTCAATGAGGACATCAGTTTGCAGAGTCTACAAGAAAACGCTGTCTTGTCTAAGCAAGCCAAAGCGACACCGACGAAATGGGAGCCATGGCTTGCGTTGGTTAAGCACCAGGCCAAACTCGTGCGACCTGGCATAGGCGCGGAATCGTGCACGACATCAGAACGGAAGACTCTAGCGGACATACGCCTCTCGATTCTGAACGAAGCAGCTCGCCACATATCAAAAGGTCACACCAATCGTGAGGAACTCTTGCTTGCTATCATCCAAGAGGGCCGGCTGCTCTGGGATCGTGCCAAACTTGCGGCGAAATGGAAAGAGGCACTAACGGAATGCCCTGGAAGTACACTGCTCTGGACGAAACAACTGGATTTCATCCAGCATGAAACAACCGCTTTTCGGTATGAGACGTGTCGAACTGCGTACGTACAATGTCTTCACCTTCTCAATGATGCGCGAGAGAAGAGTAGCACCGATTCGGGTAGGATTATCGAAGTACAGATCTTCGTGCTACTCCGCTTGACTACTTTCGTCCGGGACGCAGGCTATGATGAGCTCGCAATTGCGATTTGGCAAGCTGTCCTCGAGCTTCACCTCTGCGGACCGGGCTCACACAGCGAACCTATTACTTCGGAAACTCTGTCCTCGTTCGAAGAGTTTTGGGAAGGTGAAGCTCCTAGATTGGGAGAAGAGGGCGCGCAAGGGTGGAGAGCAACTATCGCCAGCGACACAGGCCTTTTGAGAACCCCAACGAAGGCGTCACCGATATCAATCAGGAGCAAGCAGCTATTCAACAGCTTCGCAACCGAGGAGACGAAGCTCCGTGGCTTCATCCTACCGACAACTATGGATGACGAAGATGCAATTCAGGATCCATTCCGCTGCGTCATATTCTCTGACATCCGCGATATCCTAGAGAACACGGGTACGCCCTTGCCGAGGGCACTGCTGTTGCGAGCTTTCGTATTCTTCATGGGAATGCCCTCTATTTCCATCGGAAGTGAAGATTTCGATGTGAGAGCCTGGCTGTTGGATCAGCACGCCACTGCTGCTCCTGATGAGCTTCTCGCAGACGATGCACTTGTCCAGAACTATGTGCAGACAACGGACACTCTCTTCGACAGCGCCTTCAAGCAGTTTAATGGACGACAGAGCGTATCAATGTCTGATACCGACAGCCGAGCACTATTTTTGGAAAGAGTTCTCTGCGCAGTAGTTGCTGGTGAAGACAGAGATGATCGCGTGGCGGAACACTATCTGGCCTTCGTGCTGAGCAATTTCCCCGAACGAGCAACCAAGGCAGCGAAACGGCTTCTCAAAGCCAGGCCAGCAAGCCTACGCTTGTACAATGCGTATGCATTGATACAGGCTCAGCTGAGTGGTCTCGACCAGGCCATGAACGTCTGGACACTTGCTCTCGGTATGGCGAACAAAATTGGATTCGGCGCGACAGATAACTCTGTATTGCTCTGGAATAACCGGTTACACGCACAGCTCCGCGCAGGTCAAGACCATGCCGCTTTGCAATCACTCTTACGACTTTCAAGTTCTGCCTCCGAAAACCAGAACAAAAGCCATGACGACCACATCCTTCGTCTCAAAACAACCAGGCTCCTCGAAGAAGTCATCGATCGATCGCTCCTCTCCCAGAAGTTCTCTCTTGCCGTGCTCGCCATAGATTGCACAGCCTGGCTTCATTACCTCCACAACAACCACACCCTACCAAGCGCACTCCAGGTTTACTCGAAATACACTCCAAGACTCTCAAGCCAACCCCTAGAGCACCTCCACCAATCCAAATGCACTCTATTCCTAACTCACATTACCAATAAACGTCCTTACAAACCCGCCCTCCTCCTCCAAGAACTCGAATCAAGCATCAGGCTCTTCCCAAACAACACCCTCCTCCTCACTCTCCACAGCAAACTAGCTGCTCAAGATCGTCTACGAGCTCTCATGCGTCAGGAATCTACATCGTCAAGCACACCCGCCGAGAGATCCATTATCCAATGGACACATATAATAACTACAGAACAGCGAAACCTCCGCTTCGAAACCGCTGGAACGACAGTCAACTCCGTGCGAGCGACATTTAATAAAGCGCTATTGAGTATCGACAGCGAAGTCTGTCATTCACCTGCTTTGTGGATGGCATGGTTACATTTCGAGCACAAAATAGCTGTTGAGAAGAGGTTATCGTTGGACAGAGTGAAGAGGGTATTCCTGGACGGAATGAGACATCTACCGTGGCATAAACATTGGATTATCGCGGGTATGAGGATCTTGTCGGAAAGCGGGATTAGTACAGGAGAGATGAGGCAGGTTTTTGAGACGATGGTGGAGCGAGGGCTGAGGGTTCGAGTTGATATCGAGGATTTGATCTAACACAAAGACTACCATTCAGAGGAATTTTACTTCAAGACTTGGTAGCGCCGCACAAGAAAAGAGCCTCCCATCATCATCAGTATAGAGTTGAACAGCTCCACCCTGCCTTCGTCTTCGCCGACTCGCCACACTAGTAACAGCCTCCTCAGCCCTAACATGCCGTTCCGCCAACAGCTTCCCTCCAGTGCTTCCCCCATTAATCGCCACCACGACACCCCGCTGCCAGATCGTACGATTGACCGGGTTTGGCCCATTGTAGGTGATTGGACTAGTAGGAAGCACGAATGGCTGATCTTTGGGTCTCGTGGAAGTCTGCGTGAAAGTGGTGTTGAGGTCTGGAGGGGTGCCGGCGAGGACGAGGCCGCCGTGCCTACCGCCGTAGAGCGCGATTGGGAGTCCATTTTGGTAGACGGTGCGAACGATGGCTTTCGGGGCAGTGTAGGCGACGCCGAGGAAGGAGGCGTTGGAAGAGGCTATGGCTTGAGAATCGGTATTAGTGGTAGGGGCAGCAGTTGTGTCTCCCTCGTTGATGCTTGCTTTCGAGGCGTTCTCGACGGCTTTCTTCGCGGCGACGAGCTCTTCGAGACGGGCAGCGACATCGTCCCAAGAGCTCAGATTCTTCCTCTCCTTCCACTAACGGAAGGCCTTGATAGTAGCTTCCTGCTCGAAAATGTTCTCGGCTTTCACGCGCTCCAGCAATTTCACTTCCTCAGAGCTGCCACGGACAGCAATCAAGTGTCTGACACGACTAGCGACATCCTCCCAAGAAAGCAGACCGTTTCGTTCCTTCCACATATGCAAAGCTTTGATAATGGCAGTGGGCTGGAGAAGTTTCTCGTCCTTCATGCGCTTGAGCAACTCAATCTCACGAGAGGTGACTTTCGGGGCGGCGTTCTTCTTCTCAATCTATCGGCGGCGATCTACCGGACGACTCAGCTCGCCTCTGCTGCTGGTGGTCACTGATATCCGCTTCTCGAAGGGCACCAAGTGACGCGGCACATGCGCACCCAACTTCCCACCCAACACAGGCAAGAAGTAGCTGCAACTTCCCTCCTCACTCAGGTCCAGCAGAACATCCACAATAAGCGCCGCCGCAATCTCCGACCCTCCCTCATCCCGTCGATCGAACATCGAGACCCAGTGCATGTCCTTGAAACTGTAGTTGTTGATATTCACAGCCTTCTTTGCGCTCAGTTTGATCGCCACAGGCATCTCGATATCCTTAAAGTATGCGTCGTTGCGCAGTCGAGGGTCGTACTCGATCGTGAAGTCCTTCCTGGTCTTCTAGAGACTCTCAGCGCCCTCGACACGAATCTTGAGGTGGAGGTAGTCGCGGCAGTTGGTGTTTGAGTAGCACTTCTCGTACCATTCCTTGAAGGCGAGAATAGCGCAGTCTGCAATCCAGCCTATAACTCGATCGGTGTCCATGCCGAGGTGCTTGCGAATAGTGTGAATAAAGGTCGAGGAAGCGAAGGGGAGATGCTGGCGTACATCGTGGCGAGACGAGGTTCGCGCGCGGCTCGAGGATGGCATGTTTGGAGTGGTCGAGTTGCTGATTTCGCCATCTTCCATATCAACGTCGGCGTCCACACGGTTCTTCGAGTTCGACTTCGTATCCATTTTATTGCCAGCAACCATGATGTTGATATGTTTGTGAGAGTGTCGGTGGCTGGGAGTCGAACATCAGGAAGAAACCCGCTTTGTCAGCGAGAGGTGAATGAGTTTGAGCCAATCACATCGCGGCGCATCAAAATGGCAGGGTATCGCCATAACAGCTGCGGCTTTTGCCGCAGGGCGGGTCGGAATATTTGCTAGAGTCAGGCTTGCGCCCAGATGTTATATCAGGTTCGTCCAGCCTGTATTATTCGTTCCAGATTTTCTCAATTTCAACACACCCTGACTCCACACATCCTGACCCCTTGATCGAGCACAACAGCTTCTCGGTCGAACCATACGCTCATCATACTCTTCACGAACGCCTTGTCTGCTTCGCTAAAGCCGTCCAGGCCCATTGCTCGGACGTCCTCCCCAGATACCTCAATCTCATCTTCTTCGATGCCTTCCTCCGTCTCGTCATCGGCCTCTTCCACAATACTCGCCATCGTCTTTAACATCCCATCTGTGATCCGGCGGAAGTAGGCTACCAGCAGTGTCGCTGCCGATCTCGCATACTCCGCTTCCCGCTCCTCGGAAGTCTTGGCAGAAATGGTCTGTTCGGGGAATAGGGCATGAACATCAGGCATATCGAAGAGTAGCTCTTCGTCAGCTTGCAGTTCGTCGTTCTCCCATGCAGCGGCTTCGCCTGCAGACGCCCACCAGATGAAGCCACGATACGCCAGTGCACTCCACGTTGAGGGCTCGATTGTCTCAGATTCATCCCGATCCTCAAGACCAGAGTTCTGAAAGAGACCGTTGCTCGTTCGACTCCTTTCAAGAAGCGGTCTTTCGTCACTGTCATCGTCTCTGGGTGGACCTTCTATTGAGCCAACTATCTGCCGCCGTAAGCGCCGCAGCTCTCGGCGAAGAAGTGTCCATCGTCGCAGGTCTCTCTGTGTCGCCTTTACCAAAGTCCCGTCAGACGTACGGAGTCTGGGCCAGGCTCTTGTTGGAGTTGAAGATTGCGGAGGTAGCTGAATCAGTAGATCATAGAGCTGATTCTTCTCGCCCAATATGTCGTCAGTTGTGCAAGCAATCCATCCTGATTTCTCGCCGTCTCCAACTTGCAAGGCTGGTATGTCGTGAATGCCCACGCTAAACAAAGGCCGGCTCCTGGAGAAAGGCTCAGCCTCCGCAGGTAGACCCTCGCTCAAAGACTTCGGTATGCTGGAAAGCAGGGAGGCAATGTAGACCATGCTCGCGTTGACATTGACCGGAGGACTTCCGAGAAGTAACACACGTTTTCTAGAGAGCACGGCTCGGTATAGTGGGAACAGAAGAGGCCCAAATGTATCCAGGAGTTCCGGTACGTGCATGGCTGGATGGTCCGCTGGCCAGACCTGTTCCAAGTTGAAACCGGCCAGTGTTGCCTCTGACATGGCTCGCCTCCTTTTCTTTTGATTGCCGTCCGACGCCGAAGATGATGTCCGCTTTTGTGTTTCATCGATCCTGTGTTTCTTCCAAAACAGTTCCAGCGCTCTCTTGTCACCCATGTTTTGTACAACGTCCCTCGCCAAGTTCCTCAACTCCTCCACGTGTATCCAACTCCTTCCCAGCTGCCCATAAGTCAACGGCACCAGAACACCGACTGCCGCGAAATTGACATTGCGGTGTCTCGCATCGGCCTCTTCTTGCACAAAGACACTCACGCCCGCATAGCCTTCATGGATGAAATATACCACATCTTCCTTGACTGCGTGCAGACCCGAAGGCAGCGATTTGTATTCGACGCCATCGAGATCGAGGTCATGGATGCTGCGTTTCCAGGCGATGGTGTAGCTGTGAGCGGCAGTCAGCCTGAGTAGCAACGTGTTCCGGATTAGAGGTAGCACGCACGCACCCAACCTTTTGGTCGAAGACTACGAGGAATACGGCCGCGACGGGAGGCGCATCCGTGTAATGTGATGCCATCGTCACTACGAGGAAAGTGCGGATGCAAGTGAATGACTTGTGTTGGTTAGAGAACACATGAATCCAATGGCTTGTGACGTGGACCCCTTGTTGCAGCTCTGATACCCTGTGCGTATGTTTCAGGGCAAATACGGCCGGCCTTCCCTTCTGCTGTACCTCAATCCATTTCCTTCAATATTTCCATCACGCATATGCATCCATCTCATAATTACATTTCGCCATGGGCCAAGAGGTCTTTCGTGAGGGCAAAGTCGCGTTCAAGATCCCATCCTGGGAGGATATCCCTGCCGAAACATACTACAAGATCTACGGCGACTTGCACAATGCCTCCTATCCTCCAGTGGTAATCCTCCACGGCGGCCCTGGCTCTGGTCATGAATACGTCGAACCATATAATAAGCTCTGGACACAGTCCGGGATTCCTGTCATTTTCTACGACCAAATCGGTTGTGCCGCATCGACGCATCTACGAGGTATGATCGATAACAAGGAATTCTGGCACCCAAGCCTGTTCGTTGCAGAATTGGAGAATCTCCTAAATCATCTAGATATCAATCACGCTGTGGGTCCAGGTTTCCATATTCTGGCACACAGCTGGGGAGGCACCATCGCCGTTGCCTTCGCTGCTCGCCACCCTCCTGGCTTACGCAGACTGGTCATGGCCAACTCGAATCCAGATTCTCAGGTATTCAGGAGAAACCTTTGGGAGTTGAAAAAGACTCTTCCTGAGGAGTACCAGCGAGCGATTGATCAGGCCCTTCGAGAGAAGAACTTCAAGGAGCCGAAGTATCTGGAGGCAATGGGAACTTTTAGAAAGACGTATCTTTCACGCGCAGACCCGTCTTCACCGGAGATGGCGGCAAATGATAGAAATCAGGTGAATGATCCTACTGTTCGACAATCTATGTCAGAATTCCACCATGTCGCCTCTCGTCCTCTCCGCATGCTGACCTTTCGAATACAGGCAAGGCCGCTCACCCTTCCTTTACGACGGATCCTTGGAGCACTACAGCAGCGTCCCTCTCCTCTCCAAAATCTCGGTCCCCACGCTTGTTTTCAACGGCGAGTTTGACACTTGCCTGGATTCAGGTGAGCTAAGCGAGAGAGAAAAACTTCTCGCGAGATGCACTAACTTATTCAAGCCATTCAACTGTATCTCAACCATATTCCGAAGATTCGCTGGGTTAAGCTTCCCGGTGCCAGTCACATGTCTCACCTAGATTCGGAGGAAATGCTGCAAAAGACGTTGCAGCTTGTCAGAGGGTTCTTGAAATCCGATGCATGATCGGAAGGTCAAGGAAGGCAGGCGCAGAGCGTGAGTACAGAGCCGCGCTGTTATTCTTCGATACCTTTGTTCACAGGGAAAGGTGAATATGGGTACGCTGTTCACATTACCACACCCTTAATGAAATTGATTTTAGAGCTTGGTGAATGAGCGTCTGCAATCGAAATTTATAATGACTAGAACAATAGGGCAGTCACAATACACACACTTGACACACACTCTACGCTCTAAGGAACACTCGACATTGTACACACCTCAACTCGATCAAGTAGAAGCAAGTACTTCCTTTGTTGTAACCTGCAAAAAGAAGACTATCACTCGATCTGGCAACCACATACAGACAAAGGCGCTTTCACGACCAGCTGCAGCTCGACCAGAACAACTAGAGCACCCAAGTATGATATAGCTAGTCCATCTGAACTCCTCTGAAGCTTGCTAAATCGTCATCAATGGCAAGTTGCTTCAAGATAATCGGCCAGGCACTGGGAAATTTCTGCAAAGACAGGAGACAGGAAAGGCGGGGAAATCGCATTTCCAGACCAAGAACTCGATCTGGAAGTAAAGCGGGACTCGAAGATCTGAAGACACATCTCGCCGACGTCCTAAAGTTTATGAACGATATCGAGACAAATCAAGAGCAGTTGGAGAGAAAGCAAGAGCAATTGAGCAGTCGAATCATATACGATCCTCCAGAGGTTCCTCAAGAGGACGCAGAAGTGCTCGGCCGGATCGAGCAATAGCAGGCATACCAAAATGCAGTTGCACAAGCCAAGCTGGAATTGGAGGAGCTGCAAGCAAGACATTTGATGATACTCGAGGATGTTCTCGACGGCTTCGAGGAAACGATCGCAACGCCGCTGTTCAGCGCGCATATGAAAATCTTGAAGACTTCCTTGACAGCTCAGGAAGATGCCGAAAGGGAACTAATGGACCTGCAGCTCCGACTCAAAATATTCGTCGCTCGAAGTGATCGTGCAGAAGGCTTTACAAAGCGAGGATCCATCGATTCAAATGGTTGGCACGGCCCCTGTACGACGAACGGCGGGAACTGCAGTCCACGATTCGGTACGTGGAAGCAACCCAAGATAGGCGCGAATTTGCAGTGGAATCAATACTCGAGCAAGCTCTAAAACTAAGAGCGCTTCGTGACTGGGCAACGACAAAGAAGTCATGGGAGCTGCTCCAAGCCGCAGAAGAATACGACACTGCGAAACGAATACTGGAGTGGACAAGGAAACCCGCCATAGGGTATCGAACGACCTATGATTCCGTGTTGCTCAAAGGACTGGAAGCCGGCCGTTCGCAGACGTCGATCGATAGGACCTTCCGACAGAGCGTCCGAGAGAACGGAGAGACAATTAGTTGCGCCAGCAAGAGCTGAGAAGGGCGAGGATAGCCGCGCTTGAGAAAGGAGCAGATCTCTTAAGTAATAAGGTGAATGGATAGACGATGTCATCAGCGAAGCAGATCTCATCATTGCAGGCGACTGAAAGACCTGTTTGAGCGGAGAGATGGAGAAACAAGAATACAAAAAGGAGGCCAAGAAGGCGGCTCCACGCATGCAAGCCGGCTTGATGCTATTCCCGACAGAGATCTTGAGACGAAATTGCCCAGGGGGCTACCGTCGTTACGCTCGGTCTAACTCGACGACGGTCGTGCGGCTTCATCGATCTCTCTTTCCACACTGGGAGCATACCAACCATCAATACAAGCAGACGACGACATCTTGGCAGACGGCAGGCTTGTCTCTCCGATGGATAGCTACTCCTCTAAAGACACCCGGCCAAACGGCAGAAGCAAGAGAGACAAACTCTCACGCATGAGGTTCAGAGACCGGACACCTTTCCTGGGAAGCCTACTGGAAGACGCAACAGAGTTTGAGATAAAAAGTGTTCAACTGGGTGGATCGCTTCTTTGCAACGGCATCAGATGATAGCTTGTCACGAGTCTAGAAAAGACTGTGTGCCCGTCCACAAAACGAGCGATCAATGCTAACAGGTGCATTTTACTTTTTGTTCCTCTGCCTTTCGTCTCATGTCCGCCGGTCCAACGCCCATTCCTTGCACCTTCCTTTCAATGGCCTCGACCCAAGTCCGCAAAGCGAACCCTGAGTTTCGTTTTCCTGGACTCGACTGGGCTCTGGTCCGAACTTCCTCTGCTCACGTGGTCCACATTTTCTCCGCGCGGCTTTGTCGGCCTGTTGTCCTGCGCCTTCGTCGCTGGGTCAGGTCGTTCCGTCGTACGGCCGCTTTGGGATGGAGACTGTTCGCCATGGTCTTGCCAGTGGCCGTCAGGATCGCTGCCTTGAGCAGTGTCACGATGAGGGGGTGCATTTGCTGCAGGCCAACAGCTGCTGCTGGATTCCCCGCATCGCAAATCCGACATGCACTCATGTTATGCACCCAACGGTTTCGATGCTGGATCCGGCTCCGCTCGACTCTCTCCTGGCGCTGCAGTGCTTGTCTGTTGCGTTGTTGCTCTCGCTAGCCTTCAATCGCAGCTGTCGCGGCTTCCCGAAAGGCGTAAGCATCGTCATTATCCAATTCCTTCAGCGCGGCACCACGTTCGTCCATCAGCTGCGCTTTCCTCTTTTGCGTGTTTTCCTCTCTTCGTCGTGCTTGGGACATGACGCGATCGGAACGCTGTTCGTCAAGTTTGAATGGAGGAAGTTCTTGCTCATACCCGGCCATGACCCCTCGGTTCTCGAGGTAATGATCACCCACTGCATCTCTGCGCTCCTTGAGCTCTCTGATCTTGGCGCAGAAGACTTCACGGCTTCATTCATGCATCAGGATACCGCTGTAGAACTGTGCCATAGGCGAGGTGATTGGAGTAGTCTCCTCGTTCAGGCTGACGAAGGATCTGATATATTTGCCATCACTGTCTTTCCGAAGATCTCCCTCCACGACCAGCATATCGCAAGGCCAGACATTGAACTGCTCTGGAGTCAAGCCGTCGATATGGATAATTTCGATGTAGCATTCACGCTGATCACTCGGAACGTTTTTGTTGAAGTCGCTGCCATAAGTGAACGAGAAATGCATTCCGATCTCGGATTCATAGATCTTCCACACGATCGCAGGGCGTTCCTTAGACGCCGCATTCCCAGACATTGTAGGGATGAACTCTCCTGCGATGATGCTCGTGTTGGCCCCAAGAACAGAAAATGGGCTTGGCAGGAGAATCATATCGGTATCGGCTGTGAGTCGGCGAACTCTGTTGTAATCAACAGCACACATGTTCGGATTCCGCGCAATGCTCGTGGCGTTGATATCCATGATCTTTATCATGATAACCGCGCTCTTGAACTCTTCGGTGGTTACGGTCTCCAGCGATGATCAGAGAATTCTCTCAGGAGAGACATCAAGCAATTAGATTCCAGTGAAGCCCTGCAAGATAGCTTCTACGATGAAGAGAGCTCCGGCTCGATTGCTGTCTGAAGAGGGACGGATCTCTTGGAACATCGCACGGTGCTTGGCTTTGTCGCTTCTTGACCAAATCTTGACTTGATTGGCTTTGGGCGGCTTCTCCATTGCCATCTTGGAAGGCTCGTACTGCAGAATCTGGCGCAACGTTGTCACCAAGTAGTTCTCGAGCGTCCGGGCAATTTACTTACGTTCTTCTTTATTCGTTTCTAGCTTGCTGACGTCAAGGACATTCGAGTCACCGTAAGAGGTGGAGATTGGGGATGCGCCTGCCGAGTCGATCCTCTAAACAGTAGACTACGTATGTAGATTGGCGTGGATGCTTTGCTCTCCAGCTCGTTCGCCATTTTGTGCGTCAGATTCTCTTCATCGAAATCTTGATAGCCTGCTGAATGGGCACTCATGCTGGTAGAACTCGTTCGAGGCTGGCGCGAAGCCGCAATAAACGGTTTCTTTGCAATGCTGCCATGTGCTGGGCTAGAAATCGTAGCATCTTGTCCCGTGGACAGGCGGCTGCTTGTTCGGTCGGGCTAGTATTGAGACGACGTGGTGCAGAGACTTGAAAAGGAGGTCGATGTGGCTGGTGGAGACGGCGGTGATAGAGGTGGTAAGTGCTGTAGAGGCGGGGCGGGCGGGGCGAGTGGTTGACAATACTCGCAATCAAGAGAAAACTGGCATTCCAGCCCGCTGCGAAGGTGCGGCGAAGTCATGGTGCCTTTTCCAGTGGTGCCGTGTCACTGGTTACTAAGACAGCATCGGACTTCGAAGTCGAGGAGAGAGCGCCCTTCCTGGCTTGCCTTCTTGCGTGCTCGAGATGTCTTCTAGTGCAGTGATGCGAGGGGATCCTTTGGTCCTCTCCTGCAACCGTTCAAGATCCAATGGCCGGTCGAGTCGACGGGCTGGCAGACCGTAGGGGTTTCTATCGAGGTATAAGCTAAAGTTCAATCGAGCCTTCCTTTGGCAGAGCAGTCTTAATATCGGGATGCGGTGACTCGACTCAGGCGGGCGGCACTGCCTCGACAGACCTGCTTTGGGGAGATGCAGATACGAAGACAGGAGGCAGAAAGTCGAGTCTGGCGGGGCGACTGTTGGAGAGACAGAAGCGGTGGTGGGGAGGCGCGCGCCGCAAGGTGTACCTCGAACGAGTCGTCTTCCAAGTGCAGACGAGATGTCAGGACGCAGACGTGTGCGCCGCACGGGATGTGTATCAAGAAAGCCAGAGCGCGGAGGAGCAGCGCGGGAAATAGTTGTCGGTTGTCAGAGGTGAGTCGGTGTGGGCTGTAGTCGAGGTGGTGAGAAAGAGAAGAGCCGGCCGAGGGCGGGCCAAAAGGGGGTCGTGCACGCAATGACCAGCCTTCACCAAGGGGCGGATTGAGAGCAATCACCTCTACTGCCTGCGGAGGTGAAATCATGACGTTCTCAATTCCTCAGCGATTTGCCAACTGGCCGCGCTCAACCGCACGCGTATCGAGTTGAGCGCACTGCGTGCAAGACTGATCAGGGGCTCTGCCAGAAGTAAACCACCCTGATGCGCCGCATGACACGCGCTCGCTCAAGGTTCGAGATCCCACCGCTGGAGGGCTTGTATGCCGTGAAGGGCGTTCCGCGGGCTCTGACAAGCTCTCCATAGTCGAGTCTAGATTTGCATAGCCATGGAAAGTGTAATCAACTTTCGCCTCCAAGCAGACATATTGCCCATCCTTCTTGCGAGGAACGGCATCCTCAGCATCGCCCGTAGACCCAGGAAGGAAGAACAGACATCCCTTGAAAGGACGGTTATTATACCCTTGAAAGATCCAGAGTATTGCGAAGTTCTGTGTTATACCTTTCAGATCCAGAGGTACAGTCCCACTGCTTCGCTCTCAGCCGGCTGAGGAGGGTCTTTCCTGGCCAAATGAGGTATGCCTCCTGCTCTGACGGAGGCTTCCATTGCTTCACCGCTTTGACATGAAACTCAGGGCCCTCGTTATATATATTATCTCGGCGCATGGAGCAACTGCCTGGCCAAAAGGAGCTTCCGAAAGCCAGTGCAAATTCTGCTGTCGTCCAAATGTAGGTCAGCTGAAGGGAGCCACCTGGGTCCGTCTGAGCGCTCGTTGGAAAGCCGCCCATCGCCGGCACATTATCGTAGTAGAGCCAGCATGTGAAAATGGGCAAATATAGAGGGTGGACGTGAGTGAATGAATGGTATGGAGCGGCAAAGCGTTGAGGAAGCGAGGTCGTGTGAGACTTTGCGTGCCGATGTCGGACCTGAGTCCGCCTTCAACACAACCTTCCATCTTCTTCGCAAAACACTATAAGAACCACGATGTTATTAACCAACAGAGACGATAAGTTGATTCGTACGATATATCACACAGCTTCCTTAAAGCCCGCAAACAGTGTGAGGAGCATCAGGCTCCGCGACGCGGTACAGATCACAATCAGAATACAGCACAGCCGAACTTTTAGCTGCAGGATTGCTTTGTGGATGGATGCCTATGCCTTCAATATGTTACCGCTTTTGTCGAGATGTAATGTGGCTTCGGTAGCCGTCCCGGACGTCAAGCCTCCGTTTTGTCTCAAGGAAACAGCCCTAGAAGAGATTCACTGCCCGGTTATGCTCCGTTCCCAAGTGGTTACACATCTCATCGCCACGCATCCTTCCTTTCGAGCCGAAAGAATCCTTGGGATGTCCACAACCCAGACGAAAAACGTGAAGCGATGAAAGAAGTACTGGTATACAACCTATCAGACCAAAACGACGCACTTCTTCATTCTGCTTCAGGCGTGAGGAGGTTGGATGCGGGCAAAAACGAGGCCGCTCTCCTATTCAGGAACTGTCTTTCGAGACCTGTGATGAACCATCTCGCCGCCTTTCTCCGCGAATTCGTTGGGACGACCAGGTTTCTGTGGTTCGGTCTCGCTGGTGCCACGGTGGCAAACGTGGGAGCACGCAATAGTGCCGGAAGTACGACGACCGACGCGATCGTAGGCTTCAGCCCAACTTTCACTCTATATGTTGCCATCAGTATTGGGTTCAGCTTACTTGTCAATGCATGCGTCTTCTTCCGCGTTTCTGGTGGACTTTTCAATACCGCCGTCGATCTCGAAATGGTCATCACCAGAAGTATCACGGTATCACGAGGGGCATTGCTGTTTGTCGCTCAGATCGCGGGTTCCATATTCGCCTCATATCTGGTACAGGTCATGTTCAGCGCTGACTTCGACGTCCGTACCACCTTGGCAAGGAACAGCCCTAACCCAGGGTGCGTAGGAGATACCGTCCTCAGGAACAGAGGCACAATCTGACTTGTTCTCCTCCTTTAGCTGTATTCATCGAGATGGTACTGACGGCTCAACTTGTCTTCACCATTTTCATGCTCGCCCTCGAGAAGCACATAGCAACATACATGGCGCCCATCGGGATTGGCCTGTCGCTGTTCATTGCGCAGATCGTGGGGGTCTTCTTCACAGGCGGCTCTCTGAATCTTGCGAGATCGTTCGGGCCCTGCGTTATCGCCGGCAAGTTTGATTCGGAGCATCGGGTACATTGTAAATTACTTCCCAAGACATTACGCTGCGGCGGTCGCTGATATACGCATGGGGGTTGGTTCATGTTCCGGTGCGCTTGTCGCTCACGCCTTTTACCGCTTTGTCAAGATTTTGGAATATGAGATGGCGAATCCAAGCCAAGATCACACTGCAGAGGAGGCAGCTGACGCAGCAGCGTCTACTGAACGTGCCGAGTCGTACGTGTAAGATCTGCTGGTTGTGAGAGTCGCCGGTGGCTGGTAGAACGGGTAGAAGTCTGTAGCGGAAAAGTCGTATTCAGTCAAATTTCTCCGTGAATATCTCGGTAAATGATGGGTATGTCAGGAGGCTCATGACCGTGGTTCTACTGATAAGTGATGCGAGATTGAGAAATGTTGGAGAGAAAGGAAGCCGGGAAGCTTGGAAAATCCAACGTCCGTGCCCCTTGCGTCCAGTGACTAAACACTTGCCGTAGCATCCCGTCATCAGCTAGGAGCTCTTGTCTTTCAACAAACCCAAACCACCATCAAGCACAAAACAACACAGATCATCGACATCTCCGTAACTTCTGCCCAATCTACACCTCTTCACCGAGCGCCCGCATCGTGAACACCGCTACTCAATCGCGTCTTCCACACGTCGGCGACCGCACTGGCCCGGCATCCGCAATGAGATCATTCTACACACTTTTCCTACTGCCTGCGACCATATCCGCAATCGGGAGTTTTGACTGTGAGCACATCCGTGCAGAGGACAAATCCTTCAATCTCAAAGCTCTGAGTGGCCGCAAATCCGTCAACTACCAGCAGAATACACCGCCGTCCATAACGAACACCACCTTCACAATCGACATCTGCCGTCCGCTGCAGAAGCTCAAAGAGATCCCCCCACAAGACCAATGCGAATCGGGCACGCGGATATGCGGTATCGAGCGAGTGTATAACGATGGAACCAACACGACACAGAAAGTGATTCCCATAGCAGGCGAGTACGCCACGTCGAATGGCCGGCATTTGGAGGCCAAGTTTTCGAGACTGAAAGATGGCGCCAGCCATGAGGATGCAAACCGGGAAGGCTTGAGAGCGGAATTGCATGGTGGCTTATATGACAGGCAAGAGCAGATGGCGTACATCGAATTCATTTGCGACAAGGAGTGGACCGGAAACGAAGGCTTTGAGGAAGAGTCAAAATTGGAGAGGAGAGAAGAGCCCGAGGGCGGAGATGATAAGGGTGATGGTGACGGAATGCCGGAGCTTGATAAAGGCAAGGCGATTGAGTTCAGGAGCTATAAGACGGAGGGCGAGACTGGCGTGCTTCGTTTGACGTGGAGGACAAAATACGCCTGCGAGGACGCCGCGAACGATTCTCCAGGCGGAAGCAAAGGTGGATGGGGTTTCTTCACATGGCTGCTCATCATAGTGTTCTTGTTAGTTGCGGCATACATCATTTTTGGGTCTTGGTTGAATTACAACCGATATGGTGCGAGAGGATGGGACTTGGTACCGCACGGGGACACGATTCGAGATCTACCCTATATCATTAAGGACCTGGGAAGCCGCTTAATGGATAAACTGCGAGGAGGTGGCGGCGAATACAGTCGCGGAGGCTACAGTGCTGTGTGAAACCACTGGATTCTACGCGAGCGTTCGTTGTAGAGCAGTGGTATCCCAATACGAGCTACTCCACCGACCTCTGCTGACCTTATCTGGTAGTAAATTCTAATACATTACCTGGCAAATTTCAATAATTGCCCACTCCCCTTGATCATGACGCCTTCTATTCTCCATACAGTACGAGCAAGGGCTGGTCCAGCGTCTGTAATACCTTTCGCTTCCCACAAATTATGTTGATCAACGCCACTGCGTCCGCCATGGCGAATTGATTTCCGAGCTGACTTTGCCTTCTAAGCGCTTCCAGGCATGCTTCCAACTGGCGATGGCGCTGCGAGTCATCCAAGACATACTCCGGTGCGTTCTCCAGGCTCGCAGCGTACGATGTTATGCGTCCCATGCGCAATATCAACTTGACATCCACTCTTGTGGTTGCCCACGACCAATCCCAGCCAACATCATCGAGAGCAAACACCTGGCTGTACGAAACCTGGATGTGGTTAAGTCTGGCCGTATTCCGACTGCCGATGCGATTGAGCCAGAGCCAGAGTCCGACGTGACCACAGTCGCTGAGATCGAACGTGTTACCGTACAAGACGTCGGCGGCTTCTGCATGGACGGAAGCGCAGGTTCGCAGGACGGCGGTGGAGTGGCTTGCAGGTGGTGCTGCTCGTTTGTGGAAGCTGCGATTGATGATTATTGGGTCGGAGTAGGAGAGGAGGTAGGAGTAGATGTGGAGACGGATTTCTTTGGGGAGGGTGAAGAATATACTATTGCGATGTCGGCGGGGTTTGGAGTGCGGATCCATATGCTTTGCGGTGTTGCAGATGAGATGGATGGACGTGCTACGAGGGTGCAGCTGAATGGCAGCCTTGGAGACCTCATATGCGATCCACCGGTGAACGAGGCAAGGCTGTGTCAGGCTGTGATCAATCGATGTTGCTCGAGTATTTCCCTAGGAGTCAGATGTTGCTTAAAGCAAGAACAGAGTGTCCAGTGCCTCGTGTTGTTGACTAGATGGCATTGATCCCATCTCCGGTCGGTATTTCTCGAGAGACTGATGTCCATCTTATCGCAGAGGCCAGGCGGCGATCGGATTTACTAGCTTCGAAGCACGGGGCATCGAGTTGAACTGATGACGAACGGGTTTCTGTGTCGACTCGTCTGCAGCGAGAACATCC
Source organism: Mycosphaerelloides madeirae (assembly GCA_002785995.1). NCBI lineage: Eukaryota > Fungi > Ascomycota > Dothideomycetes > Mycosphaerellales > Mycosphaerellaceae > Mycosphaerelloides > Mycosphaerelloides madeirae. The sequence goes on along the minus strand of NHNV01000008.1, from coordinate 208,915 downwards.
TCTTATTATTGAAAATTGAGTCGGTCTTCAAACGCATTTGTTGGCACATCACGCTCTCTTGCGAGCGATCGGGCAGCAACAGAGAGCTCTTTAATGCCGCAGTCTCCTTACTAGTCTCGCTGAACCCCTGCTTCGATTACCCCGGGAACGCTCCCTGCGTGCCCTCACTCACAACAACAAAGTTCGACACACGGCCTCCCGACGACCACGGACCGCATCTCGTCACGACTGCAACTGACCACCACCACAACCACCACCACCACCACCACCACCGATATCCCATACCATTCCTCCCCCTACCTCTCCTCGCCGCCGTACCGACGTGTTGCGCCACTCATCGCCATGGACGCCCAGGCGGCGACCCTCCTGGCGCTGCTCAAGAAACCCTCGGCCTCGTCTGACGCGAAAGTCAAGGAGTTGAACGTGCTCAAAAGCGACATCAAGCACTACAGAGTCCCTGAGGCCGCCGTATCTTCCATCTTCGAGTGCATTCGACTGTCCATCACGCAGCAGGTCAGTGTGCGACGCGCGAGCTCTCTGCGTATGCGAGTCCTAACATAAGATCGCAGGCCTCGTCAACATTAGCGAGTACCGCCTTCTCCACCCTGAGCCACCTCCTCAAACGACTCAAGATCCAGGATGCTTCTGGCCATGCGATCACACAACTTGCGCCGCGATTATTCACTTCTATCCAGGAACGACTGGGCGACCTGCGCGAGCCCGTACGCACCGCCGCATCCCAGGCCCTGACCGATCTTTACCCCTTCTGCGGAGCCGACGTCGAGAGTATCATTCAGACCGAGGCCATTGGCGGCTCAAGCGCGCGCGCAAAGGAAATGGGAATGAGATGGGTCCTCCGGATGCACAACGAAGAAGGGATGCCTTTCAAGAGCTACGTATCCTCCATTGTTGCTCGGCTAGAGGATGCCGATGGTAACGTCAGGGAGGCGGCCAAGTCCGTACTCATCGAGCTGTTCGCCACAGCCTCAGGAGGAGCCAAGCTGGATTTGAAGAGACAATTGAAGGCCCACTCGGTGAGACACGCAATCGCAACCCAGGTCCTCTCCCAAATTGGCGACGAGACAGTTTCGAGGCCTCCAACTGCAGATAGACCTGAGCATTCTCCGGAGCTCACGGGGTCGACTCGCTCACTACCTGCGCTTGATCACACTTCACATTTAGCACAGAGTATCAATAGCGAGGCAGCACAACCGCCACCTCCGGAAGTCGTACCCATGGATCCAATCTACGTACTATCGCAGAGAGAGCTTGAGGATGTCTTCAGAGAAATACTTCCGCACTTCGAAGGCAAGGAATCCGAGCAAAACTGGATTCCACGGGACAAGTCGATCCTAAGGCTCCGGCGCATACTCAAGGGCAACGCACCTACTGAATGCCACAATGCCTTCATGATAGGTCTCAAGAGCATGATCGAGGGCATAATTAAAGCTGCCATTTCTCTGCGCACGACCATGGCCTCGAACGGCTGCCAGCTTGTCCAGGAACTCGCGCGAACACTCGGTCCAGCCTTGGACCCACATGTTGAAATGTTCCTACAGACGTTCATCAAGCTGAGCGCAAACAGAAAACACATCGCGGCAGAGAACGGCAGATTGACCGCGGACGCCATCTTCCAGAATTGTTCGTATCACGTCCGCATGGTTCAGCATATCTGGAGTGCAGTACAAGAGAAAAATGTTGAACAGCGACAGTGTACACCAGACTGGCTCACAATCATTCTTCGAAGGCAAGCAAGTTACAAGCATAATTTTGAGAGTTCCGGCGGTCTGGAGTTGGCGGAGAAATGCATCAAGAAAGGACTAGATGATGCCAACCCAAAAGTGAAGGAGGGATATCGTGCAACATACTGGACTTTTGCAAAGACCTGGTCGGACAGGGCGCAAGCAATTATGGCGAAGCTGGATCCCAAGTCAAAAGCCGCGCTCGAGAAGAGTACAAACAATCCGCACGCTGCGCTATATGCCTCCCAGAGCACAACCGCTACCGCTAATGCCACTGCCGCCGCCGCTGCGACAGCTTCACGAACGGCCGGGGCAGCCAGTCGGAATGCCTTGAGGGAGTTAATGGCAGAGCAACGCAGGGCGAAGGCTGCCGGAGGACTTCCGCCTCGCCCAAATTCTGCAATGGCCGACATGTCACCCGCCAAATCCAGACAGCCCGCCTCATCCAGTACTCGAGGCCCGTCAAATTTGTCAAAGGTTCAAAACCGCAATGTTTCCACAACTTCCAATGCTTCTGCAACCACAGAAGCGCCAGGGTCGTCAAGCACAGCCAAGAAGGGTAGTTCTCTGATGTCTGGCCCAGTTCGACGTCCCCGGAGGCCCGAAATACAGAGACCACAGACTGCGGATCCGTATGCGTCGAGACGAATGCTGAGGCCCGAAACACCTGCGAATGACACACCACTGGGAAGTCCACAGAAAGGTACAGGTGCCTCAAAGACATCCATGGCTTCCTCGATCGCCGGTAGAAGCGGCACGAGATCTGCCATTCCGACAGCTAGTCCGGGCGGGAGTCCTCTTCGGCGCAGCCCAGTCCTGATTCGTGGTAGACCTCACCCCGACAACAGTTCAAGACCTACCAGCAAAGGGAGCGTCGCCACAAACGGTGGTGCAAGTGCAACCGCGCAAGAAGACGATCTCACCATGGTGATGCCCAAAAGCTCCGTGATGTCCACTCGCGGAGCTTTCTCGCCCGGCCATAAGCGCCCCGGCCAGACCATGTCTGTGGATAGTGGGCGGATGGCATTTGCTGAGGAAGATGACGGATTCACAATGGTCATGCCAGATCTCTCCGCGGCCCCGTCGCGTTCAGGATCTCCGTTGGCACATCGAAACCCTATGAAGGCAATGTTCGACGAGGCTCGCGAGCGAGTGGGTAGACTGTCGCCGGAGGTTGAGAAACACATGCGCTCTCACTCCGGTAAAGAAAAGATTGACGAGGTTATTGCGCCTCTGCCACAAGCTGCAGTGCCATCAGCGGACGACGTCCAAATTTACGAGGATCCTTTCACCGAGGGAGCAGCACAACCTGGAGCTACGGAAGAGCGTAAGGTGCTTGGCGAACTGCCAGTGAACGAGAACGTGCGTCTGCACAGTCCCACACAGAGTGCGAGCCCGGCGGGTAGCCCCCATCAACCAACAGATTCTCGCATGCCCAACCTATCGACTCCCCAAGATGGTTCTGAAGCGATGCGTAATAAGAAGCTACTGTCGTCTGGCATTGAGCGTATCCGTACTAAGACTCTCGACGCCCATGGCTTCCGTAAAGTCCAGGATGTCGTCAAGTCCAAGACAGACATCTGGGATGGTGGAAGGAAGTATGACGAGCTCATGGCTGTCGTGCTCGGATACCTGCGAACATTCGACGACGATTCCAAGCTTAAACAGCAACCGCACAAGACAGCAGGGCTGAAAGCGCAAGCTCTGGGACTTGTTCGTGCATTGCTTGCAATATACCGCAAGGACGCTGCGGCGTGGCACGCGAAAGCTCTCGTGACTGTGCTGGCCTGCAGGACGGGTGTCGACTCGAGCAGCCACCTTTTAGCAGACATGCAGCGCACCGCGGACGACATCGTCCAGGATGCCGCACCGAATGGCTGCGTTGATGCTGTGCTGGAATTCCTGATCCCACTCTCAGATGACCTCGTCCGTACTATCGCCATGGCTTTGGTGGTCCTGCGGCAGCTCGTGATGAGTGCAAAGACGAAAGAAGTGGATCTAGGAGCGGGCCGAAAGTCGCGTCTTGCACAGACAGCCGCGCGACACCTCCAAGACAGCGACTCGGAAGTGCGCAAGGTCGACGTCGAGCTGGCCAGCGAGCTGTTTGATGCGTTTGGCAGCAACAAGACGGAGTTTTGGACCGAATTCAAGAGCGTAGATGAGAATCGTCTGAGCCTGCTCACATATTACATTGCGAAGAAGGGTGGAGCGGCGACACAATAACATTGATGAGGTTGTTGGAGATGATCTCTTCATCGCATGTGCTTTCCACCTACGAACAGCGAAGGCGTTGGTGGCTGTCCGTATACTGGCTTCAAAAGGGGAAACACGTTTTCGAGCTTCTTGTAGGAATAGCAAAACTTATGGAGAGTGCGCAGTTGCATGCACGATTGACAGTGGAGACTTTCAATGGCGTTCATCCCCATTGATACGTAGTCATGTCTGGTGACGACATTTTTTTTATTTCCTTGGTGGTTCATGCGAGATCGAATAGGCTTGAAGGTTCCGACGTGGACGGGCGAGGGCAGGAGAGTACGGGGATTCTCATTCGCCGGTCTGGAAGAAAAGGGTTTGGGATAACGCGGGAGAGGGTGTGTTGCATTGCACCAGCATTCGGGACTATCGATTCGATTGCAGTTCGCGTTGAATTATTGGCGAGAGATTGGCGTGGTAGATCAGTAGTCATGGGTGCTTCCCCTTTTGCAGGTGGAGAGATGTGGTCTAGGCGAGAGCAGGTGATGATGGGCGCTTGGCGAGGAGGCGGCGGATGATCGCTCGGCGGGATACAGGTACATGTACCTCACCAGGATATGAACAACGGGGGAAGGATTGAGAAGTTGTGCAACGGTTTTGGGGGATGTGTCAGGGGTGCCTCGTGGTGCTCGTGGCTACGGTACGGGAAAAAGCAAGAACAAACAGCCGCGGTAAAGTGCAACATTGGAAGCAAGCAGCGATATCGTACGGTAGCCAGGCCGGTCATGTACATGCAATGGCTACCGAGCGGGAAGACATGGGTACGGACACATGTAATAATATAGATGAAGCAACGAGCGGCAGGCCATGCGACAAGGCGTTGCACGGCATACTCATATGTAGGCTTGGCTGCTGGTGATGAGACGGTAAAGGTAGGGGTTCGTGTTTTCTGAGGGATCGGGAGGCGTTTCAGCGCTGTTCGACTGTAGCATGTAGCTTTGAAGCTCCTGCACGTTGTTTGGCGCCGTTGTGTTATGTGGTTGTGGTACGGCAGGTTGACGGGGGGGTTGTGAGATATTCCATTCTCGTCGCTTGGAACATGTTCATTCGGAGAATGATGAAGGGGAATGGGTACGGGAGTTGTGCATTGGATGTGATGAACGGATGAACGTACACATTTTGTGGAGGGTATAGAGTTTGCGCACGTCCGTTCTTGGTGTGGGCCCCAGCACGAGCCGTCGCATTGCTTCTTGCCAGTGCGAATAGCGCGGCAGAGCAGACATCACTACCACCAACACTCCCATACAGCACGACAGCAGCGCCCGGAGCTGCTCGATGCTGACTGTTGCCGCGACGAAGGAGGCGTCAGACGCCATCGCACCGCCCGCCACGCGATCGAGGACGCTCTACCTCTGAGCAGCACTCGGCTTCGGGAGCAGCCACGAGCGAAACAACGCGGAGAAGCACAGGAGAAGGATTGCTGCAGCAAGTTGGGCACTGCACCGCTCAGCATCGCTATTCCACCTCGCCCCGTCATCCACACGCATTACCCGCCCCAGCCTGCTGCCCGCCACGAGGCAGGCGTACCTGCGTGTCGCCATTGCCTAGAATAGCCCGCCGCCCGCCCGCCGACAGACGAACTGAGTAATCGTGCCCTCCCTCACAACCTCATCCGCAAGCGCATGACCGCAGCACCGCTGAGCGTCCCACCTCGCCATTCCGCCGTCTGGCGAGCATTTCATATCATCAACCGCCATGGCCGCCCTGGAGAGCCCGTATCCCCAGAGTCCAATGGACGCAGAGGATGTCGTCTACCCCTGCAAGGGCTGTGGAGAGGTGCGTTCTTGAGCCATCGCAGCGCGTATACACAGGTATGTGCTAACGAAGCGTGCTGCAGATTCTTGAGGAGGGCAAGGCTTTCGAATTGGGTACGTGCTTGTCCTGTGCTGCTCGTCCATCGAGGTCATGCTGACGCTATCCTAGCTGGCAACCGCTGGCACATCGACTGCTTCCGATGCAATACTTGCGGCACTCTCCTCGACTCCGACGCAAACCTGCTGCTCCTCGGCGACGGCTCGCTCATATGCAACAACTGCACCTACAGCTGCAGCGCCTGCGGCAATAAGATCGAAGACCTCGCCATCCTGACCGGCGACCAAGCCTTCTGCTCCGGCTGTTTCAGATGTCGCAACTGCAAGAGGAAGATCGAGAATTTGCGGTATGCTCGCACTTCGCAGGGAATCTTCTGCATGAGTTGTCACGAGAGCTTGATGGCAAGACGGAGAAAGAAAGCGAGAACACCAAAGGCTACACCGGGTGCGGGCACACCTGGCGCGGAGAAGGCGTTGCCATCGCTGCCTCCCGGAGCTGCCATGCTGAGCGCGTTCACACCCGAGGGCGAGACTCCGCCAGATACGTATTCAGAATCGCAGAGCGCGCCTCAACAACAACAACAACAACAACAACAACAACCACCCCGGTCGCCAAGAGATGGACAGTTGAGCTCGCGCAATGGCGGCGCTTCCGGCGGCTTCAGGCGCGACGTCTCGCCCTTGTCCGACGAAGTTACCAGAGGTGGGTTCACATGTGCCAAGTGGCTGAAACTCCTCGTCAAATTAGCTGACTTTGTTACTGTAGACGGTCCTACTCTTCCTGCTAGCACCTACAATGACGGCAGGTCCACCAACGTCTCGAGTCCTGTCGACGATGATGACGATTCAGAGCGTGGTTTCCTACCCATGGCTTTCGACCCGACTCCAATCGCCGCACCTCCGCATCCCGGACAGGCGACGTCCACTATACAACGAAAACAACTACAGCGAGCTCCCGAACCGTCACCTCCCGCGCAAAAAGAAAACTTGCCTCCCCGAGACTACTTTGGCGCGAACGGCGGTCTGTCGACCAAGTCGGCCCAGCGTGCTGGAGCTGGATCATCGCGCTCTGTATCTACTGAGCGAGAGCAGGAGAAGCAGCCGAAGCCGAGTCCGCACATACTATATCAAGACAAGGGCAGAAATAGCAAGAAGCGCGACACTTCGGGTGCCAGCACACCGGGTGGTTCCACTACAGCTTCGCCAGTCGTGACCAGCTCGCAAGACCGAGCAAACACCAAGTCGAAGATCACTCCTCTGGTAACAGACCCCAAGGCCCTCAACCAACAAGATGGTTTCAAGCTCCAGGAAGTTCCAAGTTCGGCAAAGCAGAGGTCGCGAACTGGCTCTCGAGCAGGCGCCAACTCGCCCATCATCGTGTCTCCTGTGGACGACCCTGGCAAGCATGTCAAATCCAATCGGCCGATATCGCCTATTTCTCTGGAGTCGAGCTCGGATGTCAACCCATTCGACGACCCGCGGCGCAAGCAAGCTTCGCTGTTGGGCGAGGCGTCTGTGCCCCTTCAGCACACGGACAGAGGCTTGCCTCTACGTGGGGACTCGCTCAATCGACCTGCGCTCAAGACAAGGACGACTGAAACGAACCCTGCAACGCCCACTGCAATTTCCACGTCAGCTGCCTCCAATCTGCACTCGCAGCACTCATCGCACATGCGCGCACCTTCGACAGCTTCGATACCATCTCCCTTCATCGATGCGCAGCGCAGCATATCCCGTGATAATAGCCGCACGAGGCCGGAACCAACGCCACCTGTCAGGAGCAGCTTTGACGCTATTCCACCGCGTGCCGCCAGCCGACCAAGTGCACCAAGCAAGTCTGTTGCCAATGACGACTTTATCGCTCCCAGACACGCTCCGCCGCCGCCTCCTCCAATGGGCCACAGAACCCACGAATCTATCAGCACAATGCAAAGTATGGATGACCGGAGGCCCTCGCTCGATGGTCAATTGTCACCAGCTCTGCGAAGCGCCGGCTTGCCCAAGTACAGCATGGATGGCGGCTTTTCTATGGAGGATGACATGGCACGCATTCTACGTGGTGAACAAGCGTCCACTGGTAACGGAAGCTCTGTTCTTCGGCGAGTTTCGAATGCGGTCAAGCACGGTCGAAGCCAGTCGGACCGTGCAGCTGTGAATGGCAGGTCTCCCAAGTCCTCATCTATCGATAACAGCTCTCCACAGCCTACACCGAGCATCACTTCTCCAACAAGCGCTGATGCACTAGAGTCGCTGAGGGCCTCCCTTCGCCGCGCTCAACATCATATTGCTGAGCTGGAGCGTGAGAAAATGAGCTTGCAGGACAAACTCGACGGATCGAATGACATTAAGGCTGTTAACACCGAACTCCGCGAGAAACGATCCACCATGGCATTCCTGGACACCCAGCGCGAGATGGTCGTGCGTGAGCTCGAGATCATGACCGAGCATCTCACCAAGGCGAAGGACAACAGCAAGCCGCTGGATCTGGGAGCCCTCAAGACCGATATCCTCCGTGACTTCGCCGAGTCCCTTCAGAAACTGAAAGACAACATGCACGCGCAAATTGAAGACCTGATGCACAAGCGCAACGAGCTCACCGACGAAATTGGCAACCTGATTCAGATGAAGGACAAGGGGTTCCAGGAGTACGAGTCGCTGTCTTCCAAAAACACACAACTACTTCAACACAACAATGAACTCATCCGCAGTATACAAGGCATGTACCAAGACAACCGAACCGCCAACAGCACCCCTGGCTCTGGAGCAAACGGTCTTGGAATATATCACCAGGGAGCCAAAGTGGATCTGTCAGCAGCTGAAGTCCGCAGCCTGAGTTTGGTGAGCACGGATCCCTCGATACCAAATCTGCTACAAGACCCAGATGCAGACCACAGGGTCATGGATGCTCCACAAGTGGTAAATATCCGCAAAGGCGCCAAGCCGAACAAGTTCAATTGGCGACGTGGTGGCGAGAAGATCACCGGCAAAGTCACCAAAGGCATCAAAGGCGCCTTTGTGGGCAACAACCCAGCTGCCCCGGCGCAAGGCTATGTAATTGGCCAACCATACAGTTCGACCCAACAAGCAGTGGCTGGTAGCGAGCAGAGTAGTATCAGCACCAAAATGACGGATGACAGTAAATCTGCCATCAGCGGAGGCTACAGCTTCTTTGCGCAGAAGAACGGCGGCGGAAAGCAAGGCACCGGTCTTGGGCATCTCAAGAACAGCAGCAGCACGAATCTCGTGCCTGCTAATGAGCCTTCTGGTAAGTCATATGGTTCTCGGAATTGGATGTCGAGGCGGGAGACTGACCAATACAGTGCTCTTTGGATCCGAACTTTCAGCACGTTGCGAGTATGAAGGACGCCTTATTCCTAGCATTGTCACTCTCTGCATCCAGCAGGTTGAAGCTCGTGGTATGGACGTTGAGGGTATCTACCGCAAATCGGGTGGCGCCGGTCAGGTCAAGACCGTTCAACAAGGCTTCGAAAAGGACGGCAATTTCGACATCTCGGATCACGATCTAGACATTCACGCCATTACCAGTGCGCTGAAGCAGTATTTTCGGAAACTTCCGACGCCTTTGATCGTCTACGACGCGTACGATCCCCTATTGGAGGCTGGACAAATTCAGGACAAGGAGAAGCAGATCCCTGCATTGAGGATGGCCGTTAACGAGCTTCCGGAAGCACATCGCGATGTTCTTGGCTACTTGATGCAACATCTGGCCCGGGTCATGGCCCATGAACCGGACAACCTGATGACTCCGCTCAACCTTGCTGTCGTCTTTGCGCCGACTATCATGCGGCCCTTGTCGATCGAGCGCGAGATGAGTGATATGCAGACTCAGCGGATGGCGGTACAGGCACTCCTGGAATATCAGAGCACCGTCTTTGCTTCCGACGATTGAGGCCTCAGTCGCCAGGTTTGATCTTGTTTTTTTTCAACGATTGTTTTCATTTTGGATTCGACCACGACTGTATTGAAAGCCCGGGCGGAATTGGATTTTTCTTTCCGAGGCTGCGAAGTTTGACATTCTTCATGGCGAGGCGTTTGGGCGCATGCAGACCACGGCACCATGGACAGCGTGGTCTTCAAGCGCAGACGAGATTGGCCGGAGGTGGATTTGGATCGGGTCTATCCTTTTCTTTCGTTGGGGGTTTTGGTTGTGAACGGAGAAGATTGGATGGCTGAGAGGAGGATATACCCTTCCTACTACTTCGATTCCTACTCTTGGTGCTCTTGTTTGCAGTCAAGATTTGGTTGGTGTATTCAAGAGTGAGCGCTTTGAGCGTTTCTGTTCACTGACCAGATTGGCACTGGTGATGCTTTTACTTCAAGTTGTTTATATAGCTGAGACAAGGTGGCTTATACCCGAACATTATGGCAAACTTAAGGTATTCCGAGCTGTCAATATGAGGATTATCCGACGAGAGTGAATCTGAACTCGAGTCTCTCTACTATTCGACGAGCAACGCTGCTACTCAAGTGGATTCCAGCTGCCCTAGAGGACACTCTTATGATAGAAAGTGCTGTATAGGAAGCGGTTCATCCGACCTTCCGAGCAGCATTCTCGCTGAATATTTCTCAAATCGACAGCTCTGAAGTTATTGGCTCTTCGCATTGTGAGTATTATCAAACGAGCGGTATAAGCGGCCGCTTCTCGCTTAGATCGATCTTTGAGCAATACCTAAAGACGTGAACATCGACGCCGATTATTGAGAAAGAATCCCTGGCCAACGGAGTTTGGCGGAGCGAGGCGGGGGTAAGGGAACACCAATCGAAGACGATGATGAAAGAGGCACGCACGAGCAACGCAGATCTCTAAAGCGACTCCTCAAAATCATCGTCATCACACCTATATTCTTCACCAACGCCTTCTCATCTGGACATTCACTCACAGAAACCAAGTCAAGCACGAAATCGTACATCAGTCATCAACAATGTCTACCAGTCTCTTCCCGCCAGCACCGAAGCCGAAGAGCCTTCTCGGCTATCACCGCATTCTCAGTCCAACGGCTGGTGTGCGCGTCTCGCCGCTATGTCTCGGCGCCATGAATTTTGGCGATGCGTGGAAGGAATTTATGGGCGAGTGTAATAAGGAGACGTCGTTTGCGATGTTGGATTACTTTTATCAGATGGGGGGGAATTTTATTGATACTGGTTCGAACTCCACTGCAAACAGCTTGAAAGGGAGAGGCTGACTTCTTCCAAGCGAACAACTACCAAGGAGAGGAATCGGAGACGTGGATTGGGCAGTGGATGAAGAAGAATGATGTGAGAGACGAGATGGTCATTGCGACCAAGTTCACTACCGGGTTTAGGACTATTGGTGCACATGAGAAGCTGAAGTCGAATTTCCAGGTCAGTGGCGAACACTTCGTATGGCTCCGACGATTTAGCTGATGATCACAGGGAAATCATGCCAAATCTCTCAAAGTCTCAGTCGACCGAAGTCTGAAGAAGCTTCAGACAGACTACATCGACCTCCTTTACGTTCACTGGTGGGACTTCTCGACGAGCGTGCCTGAGCTGATGAACAGCTTGCATGCCCTTGTTCAATCCGGAAAGGTGATTTATCTCGGAATCAGCGACACACCGGCCTGGATCGTTGTCAAGTGCAATGACTACGCGAGGTAGGCAACCTTTTCCTCCGTACACTCCGAGCGTTGGGCTTGAAATTGACATTGAGCAGGCAACACGGTCTCACGCAGTTCTCTGTATACCAAGGCCACTGGTCGTGCGCTTTCCGCGATTTCGAACGCGATATCATTCCGATGTGTGAAGCAGAGGGCATGGGTCTTGCTCCGTGGGGAGCTCTTGGCCGTGGTCAACTCAAGTCCAAGGCTGAGTTCGACCACCCGGACAGAGATGGTCGAAAGACGGCGCCGCAATCGGAGGTAAATTCCCAACACATCTCTATATGTTTTCGACATTTGCTGACCTTCCTCTCTTCGCTCCATTAGAAGTACGTCCGGGTGGCCGAAACGCTAGAAAAGCTGGCAAAGAAGAAGAACACTGTGATCACCAGCATTGCTCTCGCATACGTGATGCACAAAGCCCCAGTGAGTGTTTTTCCTCCAATTTCCAGAAACAGCGACAAAGACGACTGATGAGAAATATTAGTACGTCTTCCCCATCGTCGGCGGTCGCAAAATCGAACATCTCAAGGGCAACATTGACGGCCTTGCCATCGAATTGACCGCAGACGAGATCAACGAGATCGACGATGCCGAGCCTTTCGACGTGGGCTTCCCTCAAAACTTCTTGTTCGGCGGCAAGCCATATCGAACCCACTATACTACGAACGATATATATCTCGTCAACTCCAACGCTCCTATTGAATCGGTTCCGAAGAAGCAGGTATGTATAGCGAGCTGCCAGGAGAATGGCCCAGAAAGCTGACTAAGAATATAGCCGATTGAGCCCAAGCAAGGCGAAACTAAACTTGGTCCAATGTTGGCAGACAACTGAGGGAGTCGTGGGAGTGTTTTGTGATCGAAAGTTGGGTACGTTGGAGTCCATAGCCACCGAAATATTGCCGACTTTGCTCTCTCCTGCGGCGAGTGGCTTCTGTTCTCTTTGTCACAAAAGATGCGCTCGATATCCCAGACATGTGCTCCGACCCCGTCACGAGGCTTAGCGCCATGTCCGAGCCAAACCGCATTCGTTCCTGCATGTGTTCTCCTCTTCCGACTTTCTCTTACATCCCGTTGCCGGCGTCTGTGGCTTTCTGCTGAAGCTCAATCTCCTTTTTGTCTCATCATCAACAGGAGTCTGGTGCTGTGATAATGAGCTTGCAACTCTCCCATGACGTCTTGGCCGTTGTTGACTTTGCCAGGTCACCCGAGCAACGATAGCGCGCAGTCAGCAGACATCTGGGACGAATGAGCCACTGGCTTCAGTGACCGTGACGGCCAACGGGAGCGGCTGAATCCTTTGTGAAGCTGCCCGCCGCCAACGCCGCAATAGAGCTTACATCGCCAATCGATAAGTATCTCGACCATGATGGCGCTGTCTCTCGTCTCAGCTCGCTCGCGGGTCCCACAGATTTGTTTGTCAAAGTCGAAGCTCAGCCATGCACGATCTGCCCAAGGACTTGACCAACTCGCTTCGCTCGTACAGAGGAAGCATCTATGGCAGTGTGCGGCGTGAATCGAGCGATGTTGACTTGGAGAAGGGACGAGATGACTATGGAGAGAAGGGACAGACTGTGAGCGCTGCTCAGAGCTCGGTGATATTGGTGAGCAGACTACAGTCTCAATTCACGAAGACGCTTCTAACGCTCGACTCTTGTAGCATCCATCAGCTTCATCACGTAGTCTCCGACAAATGATGAGAATCGGACGTTCACAGCCTCAACGACAGCCAGCAATACAGCTCCAAACCCACCAGGAAGCCACAGACCCGACCGCAACCACCAGCTCCCCCAAAGCTGTTACAAAACGACAGGCAACCTTCCAGAACCCTCCCCAAACCCCAGCGAGCGCGAAACTCAGCCTCTTCCACGGCGCCCCCAAAATCGACGACCCCGATCCCGCCAGCGACCGCCTCGACGACGACCTGACGCCTTTAACCGAAGCCCACTTCTACGAGCTAATCGGCATGCGAGCCCCAAACAAAGACGCAAAAGATGGACACCAGCTGCCCAAAGATCTGGCCACACCACACGGTCTGTACGGCACAATTCGAGCCAAAATGCGGTATACACAGGCGAAGTACAGGGTCTTCGATATCTTTACATACGTCTTCTTGGCTGCACAGTTGCTCCTGAGCGCTGTCTTCATTGTGCTGGGCAGCATCAAGTCGAACTACCATATCGCAATCGCAGTGCTCGGGGCCGTTTCGGCCGTTATTTCGGGGATCATGGGACTCATGAAGGGCCAAGGCTTGCCAAATCGTCTTCGCCAGGTGCGGGATGATCTCAACAACGTCCTGTTCGCGGCAGAGGAATTATATTGGGACGTCCAAGCGGGCCGGCCGATTCTTTTCAAGGATATCGTGAAAATTCGTGAGAGTTATCTGCGAGTGCTTACCGAGGCGCGGCAGAATCGTACGTATTTCTTCCTTTCGCTGCGGGTGTTTGACTTTCGTAGTTGCTGACTTTTCTCGAACAGATCCAGATTCGTGGGTGAAAGGAACGGATGATATCGCAAAAGGGATCGATTTGCGGGCACGGCCTGGTGCAACAGCGCCTAAGGCCAAGTGAGGGATCGTACTTAGAGTTGTGGTCAGGAATGTCAGAGCTGTCGATATGAGAAATCTTCATCGAGAAGGCGGTTCGGAATGTTGGGGAAAACCCTTCCCTTTGCGGCACTCTCCAGATAAGAGCCCCCTGTAGGACAGATGAAATTCATTGTATTGGCACGGTCGCTCGTCGAGTGGTAGAGAGACTCCGGCGCCGAAATGCTTTCCTTGAAAAATCCTCATACCAACAGCTCTGAAAAATGTATTGGCCCTTGATTAGACCATCTCGTACGAAGGCGGTGGCAGAGACACTGCAGCGCCGGTCGCAGGCATCGTCCAAGTTTCTAGACACCTGATGACTTCTGTCGTACACGGTACTGGGCGCAACGCTCATTGTGATCCGGGTTCGAAGGCCAAACGGCTGCCTGCAGCTACTGATTTGCAATCGCTTCAATGCCATCTTCGAGGTTTGAAGTGTCAGAGTCTCTACCAAAGTCCTCCCAGGCTCTATCCACACTCTTTCGGAACCACTTCCCTTTCGCCGCAAAACCCTCAATCATGTCACCCTTGTCTTCAGCTACTTGTAGTACATCCCAGCAGCGCTTGTCACCCACACCCGCAAGCTGTATGGCGAGGGATTCAAGCGTTCCAAATCGCGGCATCCAGCCCAGTGGTTGCATGTCGACGAAATGACGGAAGGCCCAGTCCAGTAGTTCCACCCCTCTTGTCCGTGCTGCTTCTGCGGTCTGGCTATCCGCATCAGGCGCTGCCGCCCTTTCCAAGGCAGCTTTGCCGGCTGCGACGAAGACCAAAATCAAACGATCGTAAGTCATGGAGGTCGGTGTTGTTCGCAAAGCCAGCAGTTCAGAGACAAGGAAGGACGCTTGTTGCTCGTCGGGAGGTTCAGCCAGTCTGCAACCCTTCAACAATAAGTTGAATGTTTCAATGTTGGCAAACGACTTTTGCAATCCTTGCTTGATCGGGTTGAAGGTATGAATTAGCTTGTAGATGTTCATCGCCGCAGGAAGATTTCGTTGCTCCACGTAGCACTCAATAAGTAGATTCAACAGCGCAATTGGGATCTTCCGCTCCTGGGAGTGAAGTTCTTGGACAAGCGCAAAAGCTTCACCTACAAGTCCAGGCTTGTCACGCATGTAGTCGTATAGCGGCCGTGTTTCCGTACTGGTGGGTTCTAGCTTTTCGAGAGGCATGATGGTGAGGATGCTGATGGCGCGCGTCAGGTCGGGAGGATCGTTTGCGAGATATGTCAATATCAAGAGCTCGTAGTGAATGGGTTGGAAAGCAGTTCCACGCTTACTGAGGTGCGAAAAGACTTCTGTGCCCATAGCTGCATCTCCCGTGCGAGCGGCCGTTGCAAGAACATTGAGACACACGCCTGAGGACGGGTTGAGGTAACCCAGTTCGACCTGGTTCGTCCAGACCAGAGAAGTTGCGTCGTGATGTCGAGCCTCGCTGCCCTTGTCCAGTAGATAGTACCACAAGCTTCGGTCGATGATCTCGCCGGTATCGTGACGTGAGCGAATGATTCGGTACGCCTCGTCGATCTCGCCAGCGTCGCAGAAGATGTACACCATCATGTCCCATAGCCAATTGTCAACTCGCATCTTGCCTTGCATCTCTTCCAGTCTGTGAAGCGCTTGTTCAAAGAGCCCTTCGCGAAGCAGCCCAGCAACGACATTATGAGCTCCTTCCTCAGACAGGGCAAACCATCTCCTCTGCATGTATTCCAAAATGTCCGATCTAAGCAGGTGGTCCAAATGAACGGCCAGCACCTTTAGAGCTGCGTGGCAGGTGCCAGCATCTGGCTGTAGTCCATCCTCCTCCATCTCTTCCAGCAGTTCGCTGACGCGCCATGCAGCGCCGGCTTCGGGCGAGACATTGCTGGCAATCAGGGCATTATATAGTTGTAGATTGGGCTTTTCCTTCCGCTCTTTGACCAAGAATTCGGCAATCTCGCGACACTGATACGTCTTGCCGTCGGCCGCTGCAACACCGAGACGGCCATAGAGGAAGGGCGTTGATTCCTGTTCGAGATTCGCCACTTCTTGCTTGTGTCGATTGTGACCAAAGCTGTTGACGTGCGGCGCATAGAATGTTACGATGCTTTTGGGTTGCGATTCATCCCGACGCTCCAGGGAGACGTTGCGCGTGTGGGAGAGCTCAAATTTTACGCGTTGCAAGGCGCGAGGTCGGGTGCGGTTGAGAGTGAGGGCGGCCGACGTTCGCAGGAGCTGTGGCTGGTACCAGGCGGGACAGAGACATTGCCAGAGCGGGTCGATAATTGCTGATGTTGAGTGCCGCATATCATCTTTTGGGAGCTGCTTTTCTCAGCCTTCTCCCACAATTCTTCGGAAGACGGGATTCATTCTGAAAGTGGGTCTGTATAGCTTAGCGTCTCGAATCTAAACTCTGATAGCACCTCCGCATAAGCAGGTACGAAATTCGCCTGCACAACATATACCTTTACCCATTTACTTCCAAATCTACACATCAAAAGTCACATGCGGCATATGCATCTCCTCGCAACTATGAGGTGTGCTCAGGCGGTAGTGGCTCCAGCTCCGCGCAACACATGATCAGCAGCCAGCACGAGCCTCGCCAAACGAGCGGGGCCCACAGCGCCGCAATGTCATCAGGGGCTTGGCTTGTGCGCCTCTTCTGCGACTGTTTGGCTTCGTTTGCCATGGCACTGGCACCGTGACCATGTGTTCATGTGGCGAAAGGTTCACTTTTCATTCTAA
Organism: Mycosphaerelloides madeirae; assembly: GCA_002785995.1. Classification (NCBI taxonomy): domain Eukaryota; kingdom Fungi; phylum Ascomycota; class Dothideomycetes; order Mycosphaerellales; family Mycosphaerellaceae; genus Mycosphaerelloides; species Mycosphaerelloides madeirae. Next base: position 192,160 of record NHNV01000008.1, on the reverse strand, counting down.
ATTTCATTACTTCACTCACTTTAGTGCGTTTCAATGGCGGTGCTGTGCTTCCGCTGAGCAACGAAGGCAACCCTGCCTGTGCCACTCATGGCGACTTTCCAATCGTACAGACTACTGGAGAACGGGGAGCCTGCAGAAGAAGGTGTCATCGTTGAAGTTGAAAAGGGCAGAAGGCCCTATCTGGAATCTGTGCAGTACGTCCGTGGCTTCTTCACTCATTTCAAGGAGAGAACGCGGATACCTTTCGGACTCTGGATATTCATGTTTTCGAGCACGCTCGCCGCATTCCTACTCGCCCAGGTCGTCATCGATGCTTTTGCGGAACAACACGATCCCGAAGATGTCATCCAATACCCGGAGGATGTTCTCCGATACATTGACCCGCTGGTCGGGACTGGACTTGGGTGAGCAAAGTGAGGTTCACATGTCGGAGACACTCATTGACCTTTCAACCCTGCTTTCAGTGGCCACGTCTTTGCTGGAGCTACACTGCCGTTCGGAATGGCCAAGGCAGTTGCAGATGTCGTGCAGGACAACTATGCTGGTTTTGCGTCGAATAAATCTCCTGTAATGGGCTTCTCGAGCCTCCACGATTCTGGCACTGGCGGGTCGGCTTCTCTCGGCAATTTCCCACTCTTCATACATCCTTCATGCCCGAACATGGACGCATGTGTGCTGAGCAAGACCGGTCGTCCTACTCCCTCCGTCGATGGATCAGTTACTGCGAGACCTGGCTACTTCAAGATTGCACTGGAGTCTGGCGTCACAGCCGAGATGACAGTTACAGAGCGCGCCACGTTGTTCAGGTTCACACTCACCCAAGGCACAGCGCTGAATCCCGTGATCACGGTTGACGGATCTGACTTACCAGGATCCAATGGCCATCGAGCTCTTTATGCCGATGCCACAACAGGCCGGATCTTCGGTCAAGGCATCTTCTCTCCCTCATTCGGTAGAGGTACTTACAGCGCATACACGTGCGTGGACTTCAGAGGGGCCGAAGTACAAGACGTTGGTGTCTTCAACAATACAAACTTCCCAGGCCTAATTACCACCGAATCGAACTACGGTTCGAAGTCAGGAGCATATACTAGATTCGTAGAGATCGAAGCTGGAGGCAGTATCCTGGCGAGAGTGGGTTTGTCCTGGTTGAGTATGGACCGCGCCTGTGAAAATGCTGAACGAGAAATCCCAGACTGGGATCTCGATCGTCTGGTGGAAAGTGCAGAGGCAGTATGGAGGAAGAAGCTCGAGCCTATAACGGTTGACTCAACAGGTGTCGATGAGGTTCTTCTACGCAATTTCTGGAGCGGAGTGTACCGAGCATTCATCAGCCCACAAGACTACACCGGCGAAAATCAGCTTTGGAACTCGTCCGAGCCTTATTACGACAGCTGGTATTGCATCTGGTACGTACCGCTGAGACCAGCAGGATCCTTATACCTCTCAGACATTTGCTGACCTTCACCTTTTCGCTTCTAGGGACACCTTCCGTGGCGTGCATCCCTTCTACATGCTTATCGACACAATTTCACAATCACGAATGGTGCGGTCTTTGATTGACATTTATAAACATGAGGGATATTTGCCAGATTGCCGAATGTCCTTCTGTAAAGGGTTCACACAAGGAGGCAGCAATGCCGACGTGGTACTCGTGGATTCTTACATGAAGAAGTTGGACGGTGTCAACTGGACAGAGGCTTACGCCGCAGTCGTCAAAGACGCAGAAGAAGAGCCTACACATTGGGATGTCGAAGGTAGGGGAGGGATCAGAAGCTGGACCGAACTGGGATACATCCCTTACCACGACACCGACCCCGGGGGACTGCGAACGCGGTCTATTTCTCGGACGGTCGAGTATAGCTATAACGATTTCGTTATTGCACAGTTGGCAGATGGTCTTGGCTTGCAGCAGGACTACGAAAAGTATGCCAAGCGAGCCAACAACTGGAGAAATGTCATCAACTGGAAGACCGAGTCAATGGGTTTCAAGGGATTCCCGCAACCACGCTGGTCAAACGGTACCTTTGCTTTTCAGAACGCCACATTGTGCTCTTTGCTCAACGACTTCGATGGTTGCTACTTGAGTGCCGGAGGGCATGAGACGTATGAAGGGTCTCCTTGGCTATACCTTTTCTACGTTCCAGGCGATATGGCTGGTTTGGTAAAGGCTCTTGGTGGACGCGAGGCGTTCCTTGAACGCCTGCACATGCTCCATAACAGTGGTGTGCTCTATATGGGTGACGAACAAGCCTTCCTGACGGCCTTCCTCTACCACTTTGCCGGTCGTCCCGGCCTCTCAGCGAAAGAAACGCATCGATACATTCCCAGCATGTTCAATGATACTATCGCTGGCATACCAGGGAACGATGACAGTGGAGCTATGGGAACGTTCGTCTTCTTTTCCATGCTTGGCATTTTCCCTTCGGCTGGTCAGTCGGTATACTTCATCATCCCGCCTTACTTTCCCTCAGTCTCGATCAGAAGTCCACAGACTGGAAAGACGGCCAAGATTGTGAATGTCAACTTCGATCCGAGTTATACAAAGATATACATCCAATCTGCGAAGCTCAATGGGAAGCCGTATACGAAGAATTGGATCGATCACAGCTTCTTTCTGGATGGAGGGCTTTTGGAACTCGTTCTTGGAGCGACCGAGAGCAAGTGGGGGACTGGTGAGGGAGATCTACCGCCTTCGTTATCAACAGGCTTATATCGCGCTTAGCTTTTACCATGAATATACTCAATCATTAATCTGAAGCGCTGCTCCACAGTGCATCAATAGTTCAATCATGTCTTCACAGCTGTTTCGTGGCCTGAGGCATTCACGGCTCGTTCCGTCATCTCAGCCCTTCATCAGCGAGGAAGGCGCGTCTTTCACTTCACACCATCCACCATCCAGCATCACGAAAACATCTCAACCACGCCGCCCGCCCATCACAATTCCACAGCAGCTTCTGCATTGCACCGACTCTTGCTACGCGACCACATTCACCAGTTCAGCGCATCCTTCGCGACCTCTCACGCCGTGCTAGGGAGGCTGGACCATTGATTGAGCTTGCACGCAGCTGGGCGCGAACATTACAATGGACTCCACTTTCGCGGACGAGGACGCGCGTGCACCGGGAGAGGGCTCGGACGAACTCATCCAGGCTGAGAACGAGGCCGTTGAGACAACACGAGAGGCGCAAGATCAGGACACGTCCATGGTCGAGCACACGGAGGACTCCGACATCAAGCAGCAGTCCACAGAGGGAGACGCAGCGCCCGTGTCCGACAACCCTCTCGATGCGCCCGACGCGCCAGCGCCAGATAATGCAGAAGATGGGCCCGAAGACGAGGAGATGGCAGACACCAAGGACGGCACTCCAGCTGGCGAAGCTGCGACGGCCGTTACCAAGGCCGCTGCTGAGCAGTCGGCGCGATCGCATTTAATCGATCAGAACCACGCGATCATCCTCCCATCCTACAGCGCATGGTTCGACATGCACCAGATCCACAATCTGGAGCGCAAGGCACTGCCCGAGTTCTTCAACAACCGCAATAGGAGCAAGACACCTGCTGTATACAAGGACTACAGAGACTTCATGGTGAATACCTACAGGTTGAACCCTGCAGAGTATCTCACGGTCACAGCATGCCGAAGGAATCTTGCTGGCGACGTCTGTGCAATCATGAGGGTCCATGCATTTCTGGAGCAATGGGGCCTCATCAACTATCAGGTGCGTGGGCAAGCTTACAATGAGGAAACGCATATACTGACAACATGCAGATTGATCCGGACACGCGACCCTCGAACATTGGCCCGCCGTTTACCGGCCACTTCCGCATCACCGCCGACACGCCGCGCGGCCTTCAGCCACATCAACCAGCTCCTGGCAGCACTGTCACTTCAGGCAAGCCTCATGCGGGCACCGATCGACTGGCCTCGGCTGGTAAAGCCGATTTGAACTTAGAAGTCCGGAGAAATATCTACGACGACAAGGGCAAGGACGTGACTCCTGTGGCGGAAGGGGAAGCGAATGGCGAAGCCGCTAAGACATTGGAGGACAGTCTGAAGCAGGATGGGCGACAATATTTCTGCTACTCCTGTGGAAAGGACTGCAGCCGAGTGCGCTGGCATAACTCAAAGAACCCATCAACGAGCGCGGCGACACCAAAACCGAGCAAAGAACAGCGATACGATCTCTGCCCGCAGTGTTACCAGGAAGGTCGTTTCCCAACATCGACCACATCCGCGGACTACGTGAAGCTCGAGAACAGCCACTACCGAAGCGTCGGCGATAAGGAGACTTCCTGGACGGACTCTGAGCTCCTGCTCTTGCTGGAAGGTCTTGAGATGTTCGACGACAACTGGGAACAGGTTGCGGATCACGTTGGCTCAAGGACGAGGGAAGAGTGTGTGCTCAAATTCCTGCAACTCGAAATTGAGGACAAATATCTCGAAGAAACGCCCACGACGAATGGAAGCGGCGGTCCTGTCTCTGATCTTGCGTATCTTTCTGGTGGACGTATGCCCTTCAGTCAATTTGACAATCCTGTCATGTCTGTGATGGGATTCCTCGCAGGTCTGGCGGATCCTGCGACTACTGCAAAAGCAGCTGGCAAGAGCGTTGCAGAAATGCGCAGGACTCTCAAGCAGCGGATAGAAAAGGAGGCAGAATCGGGCGCGGAGAAAGAGAAAAAAGGCGAGTCATCAGCTCAAGCAGAGCAGGTGAAGGGAGAAGAGCACGGTGACAGCATGGATGTTGACGACACTACATCGCTCGCTACGCGCGAACCGCCCACGTCAAACGACTTACCAACAACTGCGCTGTCACTCACGGCTGCTCGCTCGGCAGCCTTGGCATCGCATACAGAACGACAGCTCACAAATCAAGTATCGGCGGCGGTCAACCTTCAACTCCAGAAATTGGAGTTGAAGCTGCAGCAATTCAGCGAGATGGAGGCTTTGCTGCAGGCCGAGCGACGCGAGGTAGAGCGCATGAGGCAACGGCTGTTCCTGGACCGGCTTCAGTTCCGCAAGCGTGTCAGAGAAACAGAAATCCAACTGGCCGGTATGAAGATCCAACCGCCTGCAGGAGAGAAGCTTTCGATGAGCGGCGGTGATGGCAAGATGACTGGCGAAGAGGCTGAGCCACACCAAGAGGGTATCGAGGGATTCATGAAGCACGAATTATAGATGCGGGTTCGTTTCGGTCGAGAACTGCAAGCAACGGGGAGTTTTGGCGCCTGAAGGCAATGGCGCACCTGGTAAGTTGTAATAGTATCTACTGGCTTGTCGGAGGTAGGGTGGCCGCGGGGAGCTGTGTTCGAAGCAGGCTGTCCTCTTGGCGTTGGTTCTTAATGGAAAATCAAAGCGCTGTATGATACCATACATCTTACCTCGTTTCTACAGCCTCATTGGAAGCGGGATGCTTTCACATGGAAATGCAAAAAGCGCTAAAGCAGTACTAATATCTCTAGCGCGGTCACAATTAACAAGATTCTAGGGCACATCCACCTCTCTCGATGTACAACATCATGGCACACGCGATCTCATCCTCCGGTTTGTTGCGATAGCCTCGAGCAATACCCTTCCATCCTGCACGATCCCAGCCTATCACACACATTGACCTTTCTCAATCTCAGGGTTCTCAACCCAGAAAATGATACTTATACTCATGCCTCCCTTGTCCAAAAGAAAAAAAGACAAAACAGTAGGGAAAGATCCTTTCCAACCTTCCCGCCACAAACCTTCCAATCCCCCTCACCATATCTCCTGAAACTTCACCCCATCTCATCTCCTCCTTCCTTCCCCAAAAGGAACGAACCACCCACCATGGACCGCTCCTCCTCCTCCACCGAAGAGCAGCGCTCAATTCCCCATAACCACAATAATAACCACCGCCGCGACAGCGACCTCCCCGAAGTAGCCGCCTTCCAACGGCCCCTCTCCCTCCTTCCCCCCAACACCAATCGAAATACCGAGCCCAAAACCGACGCACGAGTCTCCTTTCATCCTTACACCGACGGCAACTGGCATTCGCATGAAGAGGAGCGGGGCAGGAGGTGTTGTACAGACTGTATGAGGCATGCTCGGTCGTGGTGGGCGATGGGGATTATGTTACTTGTTGGAGCAGCGATCGGGTTTGGGATTGGATGGGTTGTTGCTAAGCAGCAGCCTCTGACGAAGGGGCATTCGACGAGGTGAGTGATTTGACTTATTGGGGATGGGACGGGATGGGAATGGCTGACGGTGGTATAGTGCAGTGGCTGGTTCATCGACGACGACGGTTGATAGCACTTCTTCTCACTATTGAAAAAGACGAAATGTTCGGGTTGCTATGGATGCATTTCAGTTACGACAAAGCGAAGCTCGCAATTCACGGCCCTATCTGGGAGGCTTCAACGGCGGGGGAGACGAAACGGGTTGGGAAGGCCAAACTGCGGAGCTGAGGGGTCACCCACATGTCGGAAGAACAGTCGCGCTTGAGCACGACAAGTATCGGTAGCGAGAAGACAATTTCCAGCCGCTATGTACGCCTCTTCACGACGGCCGTTGCTGCTTTTGAATGGAGCGGTGTTTGCTCCTGCCCATCCCCAAACACCAGAACTATCCAAGCGAAGCAGCTGAGCTTCGCAATTCTCATCGCTAGTGAACTGTCGGATCATCATGCTCTCAAGTATAACTTCTCATCGCTTCATCGTAACCCGTTCCTCCCTTCAAGTCCCGATCGAAGCTCTCGGCAACGTCCAGCACACGCGCAATGTGGCTCATCGTCAGCTTCTCTCGAGCTTGCAAAGCAAGAGCCTGGGCGGTGCGGACCATATTCTTGATCTGTCGCCCGTTGACGCGGTGACGAGACAGAGAAGTGAAGTCCTCCTCGCTGAAATCGGCGACTTCAGCACCTTCCTGCGCGCGAACCATGCTGATAAAGTTCTTCCAGACCTCCTTCTTGGCCTTAGGCGTCAACTCATCATAGCGAAGAGCGACTTGGATTCTGCTTTGGAAGGCTTCATCGAACGTTCCAACACGGTTCGTGGTGAGCATCAAGATACCCTGAAAATATTCGAGCAATCGCAAGAAGATAGACACCAGAGCGTTGCGATGAATGTCATGAACCTCACGCTTCTCCAAGAACACATCGGCCTCGTCCAGCAGCAGAAGAGCACCCCACGAGTGAGCAATGTCGAGAATCTTCTGCAACTCCGTCTCCAGGCGTGCCGGATCTGTGCCAAGCTCACCAGCTGACACCATGTACAGTGGACACCTCAAAAGCTCAGAGATTCCTTCGGCCGTGAGGGTCTTTCCCGTGCCAGGTGGACCATGCAGGACGAACACGAGACCTCTGCCCTTGCCCTGTATGACGTCGTCGATCGTCTTGGCCGCACATCCCCTATGAGATTCGACGAGAGCACGAACAGTATTCTTCTTGTCACCTTCCAGAACCAACGAATCGAAAGCCTTGTCATTGTACTCGATTTCGTGCACACCAGACAGAGAGAATTCGAGCCAGAGCTTCTCCGAGAATGCAAAACCCAAGACCACGGGGGAGGCGAGCAGAAGCTGCTCTTCGGTGTAGCTTCGCTTCGAATTGTCAATCTTGTCGAGCCTCTCATCCCTCTTCGGCTCGCCATTCTCATCAACCTCGACGGCGACGAAATGAGGATCCCCAATGTCTTCCCCCACCCACTTGTACTTGTACTTTGGCGACGCGGCTTGGTCAGGGTCGTCGTTCTCGAGAGCCTCAGGTACGCCCGGCGCGTCTCCGTCGTCAGAGTCATCGTCGCAGCACGAGCAGTCGTCATCATCGTCCTCGCTATCGCTGAAGAGACCGTCCGCATCCTTCGGTTTGATGATCGATATCGGGTAATTTGCGTTGATCCTCCGGAATGTGGCAGGGTCGATCATTACTCGGCCATTGATGTGGATCTTGAGGACTTGTTTCTTCTTCTTCATGAATGCCAGGCCCTTGTGGAACTTGTACTGCATTCCATCCAAGGAGACAAATCTCTCACCACGTGCAATGATTTGCTTCTTAGCGGCTTCGGAATCTTTGTGGTATTTCAGCGGGTATGTGGCCAGGCTGGTGATCTTTCGTGGGCCCTTGAAAGACTCAACGTCGACTTCGAAGTCGCCATAGCCGAAGCCCTTGCCGTCGTACTCCATGTACTTTCCCTCGACGCAGTACCATTCTCCCCGAGTCATGGATTGGAACTTGTTCGCCTGGTCCACCTTGAAACATCTCGGCTCGTCCCAGGAACCGTAGCAAGATGTTATTGCAATATCGTTTGGTGTGAAGAGGGCCCAAAGGAGGTCGAATCTAAGTTCTCGTCAATTCAAGTGAATCAAAGGGCAACAATCCAAGCACTTACGTTATGTTCCCAGCTTCAAGAAGAGGGTACAGTGTCTTCTTGGTATCTGCGTAATCTTCGTCGATGTAGGCAACGAGGATCTTGCAGAGCGATCTCTGCTGCTCCAGCCTCTTTGCCATTTTCTTCTTCTTCTCTTGCTTGATCTTCGCCTTGAGTGTCTTCTTATAGTACGTCCTCAAATCCTCGAGATAGAGGAAGAGCAGGTTTGGGTCGACCACCGGCTCCTCCGCCTCCAAACTGACGGACTTGCAATCCTTCAGTACAACCTGGAGAACGGCGCGAAGCTGCTTGGATTTGACGTCGATGACGGTGTTTTGGTACTTGTTCTCCCAATCGAATCGTCGACGAACGAGGAAGGCGAATTCGGCGAATTCGCCTTCGTCATCTTCGGCGCTCTCCTTGAGCTTGTAATTGTGAATGTTAGAGTCCCACAGCTGGTCAACGCGTTTAAAATCCAAAGAGTCGCTCTTGCGGCTCGACTTGACCTTTACACTCTTAGAGGATTTCGAGCTCAATCGTCTCCGCTTGGTTTTGGGTGACTTGGGAGTAGCTCTGAGGTCTGCGATCTTATCCATGAGCTCCTTGACCTGGCTCTCCAATGCTGTTGCAATGTCACCCTCGTCGTCCGGATCCTCTTCATCTGTCTCAGGCACGACCTGCTTCTTCAGTTTCTTGACCGCCCTCTTCTTCTTCCGGACGGGCTCGTCTTCTGAAGAGCTATCGCTATCTTCACTCTCGGTCTCTTCGCTATCACTGTCCGTCTCCCACTTCTTGCTCTTTCTACGCTTCTTGTCCTTTGATTTCTTGGATGACTTTGCTTTTGACTTCTTCTTGCGTGCCTCTTCCTCTGACGAGCTGTCGTCGGCATCAGAATCGACTGAGCTCTCCGCGCTCTCGTCATCACCGTCAGAGTCACTCTCGTCGCGGGAAGACTTGCGATTGTGCGACTTCTTGATTGCTTTCGATTTCTTCTTTTTATGCTTTGACTTTGATTTGAGACACTTGACCTTCTTCTTGGACGTCTTGGCTGGCTCATCTGAAGACACAGCAGCGGCCGTCTCGGGTGCTTTGTCCTGGATGGCACCAGAGGCTTCTTCCTGTGGCTTCTCGTCCATCTTGGAGTTGATTTCGGTGCGGAGGGCGTTTATGGGAACGGAGCTCGCGCACTGAGGGGAGTCAGACTCAGAGGAGGCCGGGGTGAGGATTGAAGGCTCGCCTACGGATGATGAAGTGGTGGTGGGTGGTTGTGACGTGTCGGTAGCTTGTTTGCTCATAGATGCAGTAGTGAGTGGAAGGAAACAAGCGAAGAAAGAAAGTGGTGGATGGATGCAGATGGAGTATGACTGGCCGAAGTTGTCTCATGCGAGAGCGGGTGATGGATCTGGCTTGTGACAGTCCGCAAGTGAATAACAACGGGGAGCAATAAGTAAAGCAGGGCAGCGCAGCGACGAGGTACCGGTCAATAAGTAGCGGTAGGAAGGGTGGAGTCTGATCGCGGTTGAGGGCGGTTCATGTACCTAACTCATCATCACGGTGGCGGTGACGGTGTGACTCGAATGGAAGGCACGCACGGCAGCAGGCAGGCGCGCCTAATGGGGAGCTGGAGAAGCAGGCAGTGAGGGTGCTAGCACCAGACTGCTTGGTCGACGAGTGATGGCGGTACTGCTAGTGGTATGCCGCTGCGGTGAGCAGTAGAGGGCGGGCCGGTGTGGGTCCACGGCGGCGGATGCAGCTTCCGTTCTTTGTTCTTTGGGTCTTTGGTTCGCAGGCGGAGCTACCTGCATATGCATCTCGCGAACGCTAAAGTGCTGCGTAGAGGCCGTCCGAATGAGGCCTCAAACGTGCGGACAGGTGACAGGGGCGTGGAAGAGGCGCAGCGTCGGCAGTCAGCAGAACATCCAAATTGGATCGTTGTCGATGCGTCATCATCGAACAGTGAGGCGATCTCCAGCATGAGGCATGGAGAGGAGGTACCTGAAAGGTGCAAGTGACTTGTGACATGTAAGAACATACGTACGTCCGTCCGTTCGGTCGCTCTGGCTCATTACGGCGTGCATCGACAGGGGATCGGCATTCGGAAGCATCATTGATTATTGGTCGATCGGTTGCATATTCGTGGACAGGAGACTGCCGGCTGGCTTCAACTGCGGACTGTCTTGGGATATCTGTTATAGAGGCAGCAGGAGGGACGAAACATGGCAGCGAGAGGAGTAGTGACCGTGACCGGGTAAAGTGGTGGACTTCACTTGCCGAAAATCGACCCACTTTTCGGACAACTCCATCTGCTCTACTGGTCCTACGGTCATTCTTCATTCTTACCTGTTCTCATTAATACCGGTGTCCATCTACTCGGCGTGTGTCCTGCATAGCTTTCTCATTTCGACAACATTGTAGCTTCGACCAAAGACGCAGGGCCAAGAATCCTTCTCGTGGCAGCTCACGACTTGTTTCCCTGCATCCTCAACTATCACCGTACAGGTACTTAAATGTACGCTCTTATCGTCGCTACCGCCACTGCAAACCCTACGAACAAAGATCACTGGGGAGCCACGTGGACCTTCTACCTCTGAACACGTTCGCTACTAGCACATGTAGTTCTGGATATCGGTTCCTACCCCAAATCCCAGTCCAGTCTCTTGGCATCCACAGAGAATGGCAACATGGCCACCATGACTGCAAGGCCCAGCAGCCGTGGCCACGACCAAGTCCCCAACGTGAAACGCAGTCGTCCTTGCGATGCCTGTCGTCGACGGTAAGCCTTCTTCTTGCTCTTTTCCCTGCTAGTCCCACCCACACTCGCTAACGGACCGTTTTTGCACAAGAAAGAGCAAGTGTGTCACTGAGAAGGACAACCAAATTTGCGTCCTTTGCAAGTTTCACGCCCAGGAGGTGAGTACCTTCACAAGAACCGTTCCTGTAGGATGGCATCACAAAATGCTGATTATTCATCAGTGTACTTACCGCGAAGCGCCAGCACCCCGGAAACGTACTATTGTTGCCAGTAGCACCGCAGACGCCCAATCCCCCAGCAAGCGAAGTAGAGCAACCGTCCACTTCCAACCTGGTACCGGTGTCGAAGAGTACGACACCTTACCCGGTCCTTCCTTGCTGAAGCGTACCCTTGGCTTACAGAATCGCCACCACTCTGAGTACATCGGTCCAAATGCCATCCCGGATGTATATGGGAGACGCAATACTGGATATAGCTCGGACCAAGGGACTGGCATATATGTGCGCTTCGTACACCCCTCAGCAGCCTTCAGGATAATACCGGACCGTGAAACGACTGATCACGACAAAGAACGCCTAGACGTGGATGAGATCGAGGAGACCGCTCGTGGCCATGGACCACAACTCGTAGAGCTATTCTTCAGAATTGTCCACCCCGCGATTCCAATCTTGCACAAGGATGTGTTTCTGGAAAAGTACGCGCGGTCCTTTCGCGAGTTTTCTCCCCCTTTACTGGCTGCTGTGTATCTACTCGCGTCAGTCTACTGGAGCTACAGCGAGTCATTGGCACAAACCCGACGAATCGACACCTCAGAGCTACAGGCACTGGCGTTCAAAGCGCTACAGAACACCATGCGAAGACCCAAGCTCTCTACCATACAAGCCGGCTTGCTGCTTTCACAGTACCAGAAAGCTTTCATGGGTGCTGTCCCCCATGAGCAACGTGACCGTCTCACTGTGCAGCTAGTCAGCCTAGCACACGGTCTTGGACTACATCTCGATTGCTCGGGCTGGGATATTCCGGACTGGGAAGTCGGCTTGAGACGACGTATTAGCTGGGCGCTTTATATGCAAGATTCCTGGTCTGCAATTCTGGAGAGCAGGCCTCCTCTGATAGGTCGAGTAGACTGGGATGTACGAGATCTCAGTGATAACGACTTCCCGGAGCAGATTGAATACGAGCAAGAAGGCAGCAGTGAAGTAGGCAGAGGCCGCCTGGTCTTCATGGAGATGGCAAGCTTGACAGTCATCTTGTCCGAAATCCTTACCACGGTCTTTTCAGCGAGAGCACGACGTCAGGTCGACCAGGCGCAGGATAAACTCGCAACGCTTCTCCAAATTATGAAACCGCTTCAATTGAGATTGAAAGAGTGGTTCTCGACGCTCCCGGATTCTCTCAAGATGGACACAGTAGCTTCTATGAAGTTGTCATCCGTTGGCTATCTCAGGCTTGCTTATCTGACTGTCGAGGTTTCACTCTCTCGGAACCTGCTCAGAACCATTATGACGATAGAGCAACCTGATCCAACAGTCGCCCAGGTGTGCAGGAGCGCGGCCAACGAACGATTCATCAACGCTACCGACTTCATCCATCGACTGCAAGCCCAGCATCTCGCTTCGTTTTGGTACTTCATCTCCGCAAAATGCTGCGCTCTGATACACAGCCTCGGTCAGATATTAGTATGCACCTCATCCTCTGACGAGGAGAGAGAGCTATACTCCCGCAGGCTGAGGGAATTTAAGTGGGCATTGAAAGTCAACAGCGAAGCCGGCGCGGCTTTCATGAGACAGGCGCTGGATCTAATCAATTTTACAGTCCGCATTGCACCGCCTCTGGAACCTGGCTCAACGACGACGAGTCCAGCTTCGGTTCTGATGCCGGAGCATTCGCCGGAGCAACAAACGCAGTGGACGTCACAGGTGTATGACGAGAGCTACGATTATGCGGATTTCGATGGAGAATATGATATTGGACAGGCTACTTTTGCTGCTCCGGAGGCCATCTTTGCGTCTTATCCTGAGAGGATCAATGGGTCTTGGTATGCTCCGTTAGACTGAAATTTGGCTTCGAATCATCGGCCTCAACCATTCTATGTCGCACCGCCTCGAAAGGATTGAGATCCAGGCTAGACCGGCGTCCGACACCTGGCTTCTTGCTATGCTGCAACCTGACAGCTTCACCCTCCAGGCCTTTCTTTGAAGATGGGCACCGGATGTTCTTCTCCATTCCACCCTGATAGCGTCTCCTAGCGCTCTACCGTTTGTTCGATCTTGTTCACGAGCGTCTCCCTAACCTGCCCGGCCTTGACCCTTGCTTCGATACTAGCCGGACCACGAGTACGATACGGCTGCGACCAGATCTCATTACACAGCCTCCGCTTTAGTTGGTCGAACACCGCCAACCGGAGCCCGTTGTCGAGAGCCTCGTTCATAATTTCCGTCCACTTACCCCGCTCGGGCTCTTTTCGCACTGCCGCGGCCATGCTGTCGATGTTCTCTTCCTCACTCTCGAAGTGCTCCCACGATTTGCCGGCAACATAGGCGCGCTTCGCACGTGAAACAAATGCGCTTGCGATAGCGTATCCGCGCATGTTGCCCTTCCTCTCCAGTGGATAGTCGTTCGCATTTCCTGAGAAATTTGCCCAGTCGTCTGCAAATTCGGAGTCGGGAAAGAGGAGCGGATCGTTACGGTCGGTGGCGTCTTTCCATTTCCGCTGAGCTGAATCGAGTCGAGTGTAGTCGCGGGGCTTTGGATGGGGCCAGAAGTAGATGGCGAAGGTCTCGCTGTCGAACGCAGGAGTGATGGTGCCACTCGGCGCATGGAGTGAGGCGGTGGGCTTGGGTGGCATGATGTGTGTTGGTGGTGCACCGGATGCTTTCCTTGTCGTGCGAATAGCGTCCTGAGCGCGCAGAGGTGAGGACAACCAAGCTCCAGGTTCTGAGTCTGGTCGCGATGCAGATGTAGATGCGAATACCGATGGAGCAAGGCTTGGAATCAACTCGCCGGCGTCGTGTGCTTCTTGGGCCCTGGCACTGAGTCGCTTTGACCGTCGAGCTCGAGTGTAGCCGTGGCTTTGTTCTGGTCGAGACATAACTCAATCTGTAGGAGAGAACGGAACTTGGCGAATGCTTTAAAAAGGACTTTACTAAAGCATGTGAATGTAGTCTCTGATGCATGTGAAGAAGCAGCATGTCGATCCACAGCTTGCCAGTGTAGTTGAGGCATCTTGCGCAATTGGGAACGTCCTATCTCAAGGTAAGAGGCAGTCGCCATGCTGCACCTGCCTCACATGTGATTGCAATGTCATTCACTTTGGGAAGCGCGACTGCCACTATGAACGACGCTAGCGCGGCCCAGGTGCAATCTGCCGGAGCGATTGCCGAGCTTGCGCGGAGCAAACCGATTGGCTGAACCGAACTCACCAAGATCGGAAACACGAGATTGACGCGTGCAGGCGCGTTTTCTGAATGACGACATCACTTTCTTCTTTAAGCTTCTCCTTTGAAATTGTCGCGTTTCTCTCCTTGTTTTGGTGGTAATTCCTATATGCGCATGCAATCTGGCTGGGACATCATATGCCCAGCACAATAGCATTGCAACCATGTCATCCGAAGCTGCTCAATCTACCATGTCGACTCCGCCCACATCTCCAGATGCTCAAGATGGCAGCCCTACAAATGCAATGGAAAGGGAAGAGGCAAGAATGGCAGAAATACGAAGAAAACAAGACGAGAAGCGAGAACGACAGCTGGCTACCGAGCGCGAAAAAGACATGAAAGGCGGGAAGGACGTGGTCGATACCAAATATAAAGCGCTGGAATACCTCTTGTCTCAAAGCAAGCTCTACTCTGCCATCATGTTGCAACAGATGACCCAGCAAGAGGAGGCTGAAGAGGCAAAAGACGAGAAGAGCAGAAAGCGGGCTCAGAAGAAGGAAGAGAAAGCAGAGCAAGCCGCACAGACAAGTCAGAAGAGAGCGACCAGGGCAGCTGCAGTTACCGAAGAGATCGCCGAAGCAGAGCAAACTTCTCCCAAAAAGGGGCTACCGAGAAGGGGCAAGCCCACGAAAGGTACGGGCAAGATATCGGATTACATGAAAAAGGAGGACGTTAAAGCAAAAGTTGGAAAGACTTCGATATCCGAGGCACTTGCAGAGGAGACGAAAGACGCCGACGTCAAACCAGGGGACATCGGCATGCAAGAGCTCCGCTCTGCTAAGCAACCAAAACTCGTCACCGGAGGGTTGATGAGGACATATCAACTGGAAGGACTCGATTGGCTGACGTCCTTATATGAGAATGGCTTAAATGGGATTCTAGCGGACGAGATGGGACTCGGGAAGACCATTCAAACAATCTCATTTCTGGCATTTTTGAAGGAGAAGGGTGTCCATGGCCCATTTTTGATTGCAGCTCCGCTGAGCACCACAAGCAATTGGGTAAGAGAGCGACGGCGAGAAAGCGGCCCATGTTTGGGACCATTTGCTGATCTTCTGCTTTTCCTTTCTAGGTCGCCGAATTCAAAAAGTGGACTCCAGACATTCCCGTTGTCCTGTACCACGGCACGAAGCAAGAGCGCGAAGAGATCAGACTTAAAAAACTGCGCAACTCGGGCAGCGAGAACTTCCCAGTCGTCTGTACCTCCTACGAAATTTGCATGAACGACAGGAAACACCTCGCACACTACGGATGGAAGTTCATCATCATCGACGAGGTAAGAAGCGACGGCGGGAAGACACCCGAGCTCTGAGACACGTGCTGACATTCTATCCTTCGCTTTTCAGGGCCACCGCATCAAGAATCTGAATTGTCGCTTGATTCGGGAATTGCAGTCCTATGAATCTTCCAATCGCCTCTTGATAACGGGAACACCACTGCAGAACAATTTGGCTGAGCTGTGGTCTTTACTCCACTTCCTCATGCCAAGTATCTTCGACAAATTAGAGTCCTTCGAGGCCTGGTTTGACTTCAGTGCCTTGAAGGAAAAGAACGGATACGAGCAAATTCTCTCAGAAGAGCGGAAGAAGGATTTGGTCGCAAGCCTCCATGCCATCTTAAAACCCTTCTTGCTGCGACGAGTGAAAGCTGATGTCGAAACTTCTCTGCCGAAGAAGAGAGAATATGTCTTGTATGCTCCCCTGACTCAGACTCAGCGGGAGTTATATCATGAGATACTGGAGGGTAACAGTCGAGCTTACCTGGAAAACAAAGTCGTCGAAAGCCTGAGTGGTAGTACTACTCCCGCAAGCGCAAGAAGCAGAAGCTTAGGCTTGAAGCGCAAGGCTGCCGATAGCACTAAAACACCGAATAAAAGCTCCAAGTCGAGCCGTGCTTCCACCCCAGCTACCACTGGCAGTAGGTCTCGAAAAGCGAAGAAGAGCCAACAGTACGAGGAAGTTTCGGATGCCCAATACTTCAAGCAGCTCGAAGAAGGCCCATCATCCCCAGCAGCAGCGCCTTCGGAGGACGACGAAGAGCAGACAGAGCGCGCAAAGACACTCGCCATCGCCAAACGAGAAATCGCTCAGAAGAAATTGCAAAATCCCATCATGCAGTTGCGACAATGCTGTAACTCTCCACACAACTTCTACTACCCTTTCGACTTAGACGACAACACACCTGTCGACGAGACCTTGATCACTGAATCCGGGAAAATGCTACTACTAGACCGCCTGCTCCCCGATCTCCTCCGCAAAGGTCACAAAGTCCTCATCTTTTCCCAATTCAAAACGCAACTAGATCTTCTCGACACCTATTGCCGCGAACTGCGCCAATGGCCAACCTCCCGAATCGACGGATCCGTCGCACAAAGCGACCGACAACAGCAGATACTCGACTTCAACGACCCCCAAAGCGAAGTCAACATCTTTCTCCTCTCAACCCGTGCCGGAGGCCAAGGCATCAATCTCGCAGCCGCCGATACAGTCTTACTCTTCGACAGCGATTGGAACCCACAGCAAGATCTGCAAGCGCAAGATCGGGCGCATCGAATTGGACAGACGAGGCCGGTTATTGTCTATCGCTTCGCGACGAAGGGTACGGTGGAGCAGACGTTGCTTGAGAAGGCTGATAGTAAGCGAAGGCTGGAGAAGTTGGTTATTCAGAAGGGAAGGTTTAGGAGTGGTCGTGGGGACAGTGCTGGGGCGGATTTTGCTGAGCTGCAGAGATTGTTGGGGAGAGATGATGGTGAGCGGATTGATATTGCGGAAGTGAAAGCGTTGTTGAGTGATGAGGACTTGGCTATTTTGACCGACAGGAGCGAGGAGGCGTTTGAGCGTGCTGAGAAGGGGCTTGAGAGTGCGAGTGGGGACTTGTTCAAGGCGGTGCAGACGAAGACAGATGGGAATGGACTCCTTGAGAGTTTGCAGAAATAGTTGGAAATTGACGGTCAGTTTGCTTGAAAATTATTCTGCTCTTCGTTTCCCAGCGCGATGTACTCATCGAAGCCTTGCATCGGAAATCTGGACCATTCCATTGCGAACGGATCGAGGCCGCCAAATTGGGCAGCATTGAAGTCATCCGTCGTCTGGTATTGCGGCTGTTCCATCGATGGATCAAATGGAAAAGCCGGTAGAAAATCGAGTTGGATAGCCGTACTTGACGGTTCTAGTCGATCACAAGACGGAGAGTACGCCACCGAGTTCCCAGTATCGAAGGCCTTGACGATAATGTCAATCGAGGGTTGGATTCCTGGACACCCTTTCCGGATGCCGTACAGTGCGCGCAGGTAGGTGTTGACGGCTCGTTGAGAGCCATCGACACCATCGTGCATGTCGAGGACCATCACAGTCGCTGCTGTGTAAGCGCAGTATGCCAGCAGATATGTGACATGGGTCAGACCGTATGAGTTCTCGCAGAGGACTACCAGGCCTTCAACAGCTTCTGCTGCAGCCCGACAGACGGAAAGGCAGCCTGGAATTCGTCGAAATGGACGATGCAGCAGGATCATGGCCGCGTAGTACAGAGCGTTCAGCGTAAGTACGTGAGGAGGAGGACACTCTTGGCCAGAAGGATCAGCGATCAAGTGACTTGGCGAATCAGTCCTCCACTGTTCTAGTCGTTTCCTGGTGTGTGCCACGAAGGCCAAGGGTTCTATGGGCTTGTTGACGTAGATCGTCAGAAGGATGTCATTGACGGTCATCATCAACTTGCAGAGTTTGACAAAGCAAGATCCAGCATTTGACATTGTTGAAAGAGTAGACGGTGTGCCGTTCTCATGTGTACCCTCGGAGTCGAAATATGGCTTCCATACACTGGTTTCCGCAAGCTCGTCCGAGATCCTTGGTTCGAAGCAGGGTGGTTTGGGGAGACTTGGAGTGCGTCCAAGGTAGAGACTGACCTAAGATGGAACGAAGATGATTAGCAGACTTTCAAAGCGATATATTCTCGTCTGGACTTACGGCTTTGTCCCACGCGAAGCATGCCCATGCCAGCTGCTCATTCACACCGCTCCGCACTGGGTCTAGGTCGTTCGAGCGGACTTTGCCAAAGATGCCCAAGTCGACGGCCATGCGGTACGCCATGCCTGAATACCTAATCCGAAGGCAAGAAGATCAGCAAATGCTCTGATACATGGTGATGCCTTTCGGCCTTTCGATTTGCATACAGCCATCCTTGGGATAGAGAGCCTCTTCCTATCTCGAATGCAGATAGTTGGAGTAAGGATTGTACCGTTGGAATAGTCGGTTCTCGGTGCAACGTCTGTCCGAGTAACAGCCGGACTCTGGTCAAGAGATCGTCTTGGAGGTGGTGCTGTGTGAAGCGGGTGGCGTGGAGACAAGTCGTAGCTATGAGGAGAGGAGAAGAGAACGGTCCTCCACATGCGGCGTCGCGCAAAAAGTAGGGACGAATGGTGAAACAGAAGGACGGATGGATCCAGACTGCATGTGTCCGGAAGAGTTGGATGACGGTATGTGTGGGGAGACTTAGATGTACGGCGCCCGCCTGTGCTGCTGCGCCCTCCAAGAAGCCAAGCTGATCGGAGGTCAAGGGGAGAGGCGTGTGCGGCGGTCGCTCGAGGACGTCTCTGAGATTTGGGCTCCTCGTAGTTGGCGGCTCTGTAGCGGAGGTGGACGGGTAGGACGTAACACCATTGCCACCAAGGATAACGATGGACTGCGAAGAGCCTGGAGTTTGCGCGTGTTCTGATACTGCGGCACTGTGTTGAGCTGAGTAGTCGCCATGGCAACCGACGTCCTCTGGGTCGAAGGAGTGTCTCCGAGCCGCAGCGAGCTTTCGCTCCAATTCCTCAATTCGAGCCTGCATGGCCAGTACCTGCTCCCGGTCAGTACCAGGTTACTATTGCATGGCGAGCTTTTGGGATAGCTGTATGGTATCACTGTTTCCATCGCTTGGATATGGAGGGACATACCTGAGACATCGGTGGTGGCTTGTCGTACTGGCATCGCTACAAGAATTTAGCATATTTTTGTGCCAAGCTCTCGACATTCACTCACCTCTCCGTATGCTTGGCATATCCGACACTCAGGCTGCTGTCCATCGCACTTCACCTTGCGAGATCGGCATTGTGAACAGGTCAATTTGTAATCCTTGCCGTCTCTCTGCTTTCGTCCCTGCTTGGTTGTGGGGGCCATCTTGACCATATCACTGTTGCTGTTGGGTTTGTTGAGATGTTAAAGACCTCTGGCTGCTGATATAAATCCGTTAATAAATCCGATATACCAATCTATAAAGTTAGTGATACCGGGGCGCCACTGCGCCTACTCAGCCGTAGCTTAGCATATTGGAGTGTTCAGTTTGGACCTGCAGCTGGGCTGACGGGACCATGGATAACCGGCTGCTGACATCGAGCTGCTGACCTATGCATTGCGTATTTCGTGCTATGGAAGGATGTCCACGCGGCGAAACATGCATGTTCCTCAATCGAAGGCGTGTGAAAGCCTATAAAGTCGTATCGAATCCTTCGCTGGAAATGAATTGCAGGGCTGCATCAGAAGCGCTTTGTGTGCTCGGCTCTAGATTCCGAAACTTTCTCGATGAATCCGCCATATCCCAATACCGCAACCCGATCTCCTCAATTTAGAGATCGATGCTTTGCAGCTGCCTCACCGCCCGAAGTCAACAGGTCGAGCGCAATCCCAACAGCTGCCAACCCGCTTTTCTCCTGGTTCTCTTCTGTCGATGCTCCAACGTGCGGTGTGACGACGACCCGCGGATGAGATAGGAGAGTGTCACCATACATTTTCAGCGTTGGTGGCTCATGCGATACAGCATCTAAACCAGCGCCAAAAACGTGTCCAGAGTTGAGAGCTTCTAGGAGCGCGTCCTCGTCGACAATGCCGCCGCGGGAGCAGTTGAGCAGTATCGATCCTTCCTTCATCGTTGCCAGCTGTTTACGAGACAACAGATTCTTCGTCGACGCAGTCAACGGTACATGAAGGCTGACAACATCAGCGACACCGAGTACTTCTTCGATCGTCTTCACTCTTCTGAATTTGCTGCCTGGCATCTTTTCTGACCAGGCGCCTTCAGGAGCATAGGGATCGAAGGCAACGACAGATCCTGCCATTGCGCCAATCCACTTCTTCGCAATTTCAACCCCAATGTTTCCCATACCAACAACCCCTAGGGTCTTCCCGAAAAGACTCTTTCCGAGCATCTTGCTTCGGACAACTTTGTCTCCATTCCGTATCAATCGATCAAATTCGCAAATCCTTCGAGAGACACAAAATGCGAGCCCAATTGTCAGCTCTGCCACAGCCTCGCTGTTCAGAGCTGGCGTATTGTAGACTTTGATGCCCTTTGCTTGAGCTGCCTCAATGTCGATATTGTCAACACCAACTCCTTGCTTGATGATATATTTGAGGTTGTGGCTTGCTTGCTCCAGAACGTCTGCCGAAATTCGTGTTTCGCTGCGTACAAGCACTGCTGTTGCAGATTGAAGCCATTCTGCCTTTCGGGGATCATCTGGCAAGACCACATTGACTTCTTCGTTTTCCGTCAATCTGGAAAGGGCTGATAGGTGGTACGGGTCGATCGCAAAGATGTACGGCCGGTCGGGAGTGTTGCTCATGATGGCTGCTGGAAGAACTCAACTGCCGAAATGTTCGTAGAAAGCTGATGAAATGCAAAATCAAGATTGGTACACACCTTAGACCCCCGGGCCTTCCGCGGGCTCAACCCGTAGTCGGAGAGCACGCATGCGTGGCGGGGACATAGCGGAGTGAGGTCCTCTCGGTAATCGTCCGCGGCAAAATTCCGAGTTCGCTGGTTGATATCAGGCACGTCAGGCTGTGAACGCATGCAGGCTGCATGTGGTTACAAACCAAGGTGTAGCATTTGTACAAATGGGCTTCGCGAAGGCGCTTTCTCCTAGCACCGTGGCTGAGGCAGCATAGCTGAATAATGCGCTCGAGTTGTAGGAAGTTCCGCGGGTTCTATTTCCTGAAACTTTAGTTTTCAATGCTTTTCTGGATGCGAGAGAGGTTAGGTTTGCGAGCAAGAGTTCTGAGGGCAGGCTGGTCCAACTCGAAATGGCACATTTCGAAAGGAATATCTCGGATGGTAGTGTTTTCGACGGTAGTAACTTGACGGCTGCATGGCGTAGTCGAATGATCCTATTCGTGAGAGCATCATATCGGCTTCCTTTTTTCATCAAGATTGACCATGCGACCAAATCCGCCAACAGCTCCCTCTCCGCGTCGTTATGTTCGAACATGTGCCGAACACGCGTAGTTCAGCTTTGCATTCAACCCTCTTTCTTTATCTCTTGCACCTTCTTCATCAGAGCTCTAGTCGCATCTCTCTTCATCGACACCTCCTCATCGAATCCACCTTTGCTCTTCCACTCCTCTTCACCTCCCAGGTAACGATAGACGACCCTCGAATCAAGTCCCTTGCACGCCTCGTGCCGACTCGCTCCCTCATATACTCTCAGACCATGTTCACCCAGCGCAAGTTGCGCACCCACTCTTTTGGCCACATCAACTGCCAGACCAAAATCCTTCTTCATCAGCTCGACCTTGAACCCACCTTTGTATCCTTTGCTGGCAGGAGCTTCCGGACAAAGGCCAGGCACCGGACACCAATCGTCACAAATGGCACTCTGGGCGGTACTGGTATGAAAGACGTTTGCGAGGACACGCGGATCCATACCCGAACGGATTCCAATGTTCATGGCCTCGGAAACGGTGATGGCGACGAGGCCCGAGCAATAATTGTTGCAAAGCTTCGCTGTGAGGCCAAGACCGGGACCTCCACATGAAATGATGTTCTTTCCCATTAGACTTAGCAAGCGAGTCAGGAGTGGTGCGTCTGGACTGTTCTCTTCCAGTCCCAGCATGATCGTGAGGGTCCCTCTCTCAGCACCTAGTACACCTCCAGAGACCGGTGCATCGTAGAATCTCGCAGCAGTATGTTGGGTTGCACAAGCGTCGCGGACCAGGAAAGAGGTGGCCGTGTCAATTGTGCTACAGTCAATCAATACTTTCGAACCAAGGTCACTTTGCAATACACCGTGTGACTCGTCCAGGTAGACGGATTTCACGTGGGAGCCTTCGGGAACCATTGAGAGGATGATAGCCTATTGAACACATCAAGCGTCAACACCGCCTGCTGAAAGTACAAAGTAAAGGCATAGCTGGATCCGTGGAAGAAGACTTACAGACTTATCTGCAACCTCTTTACTGCTCTGACAACCGTTAACCCTACCATCACCTTCGTCCACGAGCTTGGCCATATTCTCCGACACGACATCGTAGACATAGAGCTTCGTGTCCTGCTCGGTCTTCCTCAGTAGATTCTGAGCCATTGGGGTGCCCATGAGTCCGAGGCCAATGAAGCCGATCGCATTAGGTGTTTCAGCCATGATGATAGTACTGCGTTAGAAGAATTGCAATGGCAGAGAGCAAGTCTGGTACCTGGAATTTGCCTGTCATAAGTAGAACCAGTCAAGCATGCGTCATCTGGAAGAGGTGGGGTAGAGCTCGATGCGAGATGGAAACATGATGAGAGGTATTTCATCCGTCACTCATTGTCGTGTCATCTTGTATAGACGCGCGACGCTCTCCACTGGTAATGTTTCTCTCTGTCGTGCTGCCCCCAGTCCCTCTCGGAGTCTCGACTGCTTTCATGACAGCCTCGCCATCCTCGGGTCCAAGAACCTCGTCCAAGACGGTGTGCGCAGCCTCAGAGGCTTGATCGTCGATGCCGTGTTCGAAAGCCAACTGGTCGCTGAAGGCAACTCGCGTAAGGCTGATCAGGAATCTATGATAGCCGCCATGGACCGCATTGATTCTCTGGATAATCGTTGACGGATCCTGAACGGTCCGGAAGACGTGATGGACCAAACGGGTGCTCCTATTCACAGTTTCTGCGATCAAATCATGCAACACACCTTCTGGTGAGTCTTTGAGCATCCCTAGCGAGGGTCGTACACGATGCAGTCTCGATACCTGGGCGTCCAAGAAGCGGATCAATCTGCCAATCGCAGTGCGGTGCTGTGTCAGGAGCAACGTCCCATGGTCGGACATGCACATTGCCTTAATCACCTTTAGAACGTCAATTCTCAATTCCAAGATTTCTTGCTCAGAATATACGGGTTCGTCTTTTGACGCCTGAGGGGTCTCGAAGAGCATATTCGTCAGGTGGTCGACCATGCCTTTCTCGTGCTGAATCTGAGCTTCCGGACTCTCGACAACCACGCCAAAGCTCGTAGCTCTGGCCGATGTCCCAAGTATTTGCAACATTGTGAGTATTTGATTCAAGGGCTGCGCTTTGTTGAGCATGACCAAAACGAAGTGCATGTCAATCGTCTTCCAGAACACCTCTGTGCTCTCAAGAGATAGTGTGGCAGCTTGGCAGAGTTCGAGTAGCAAATCAAGTATATCGTCCACGTCGATTTCTTTTGAAAGCTTTTCAAACCCGTCGCGGTCAAAGCTAGCTGCAAAATTTCGATTTGTCGACGCCCGAACTATGTTTCTGGCGACCAGATCAATAGAGGCGGTGCACAGCGACACAGCTTGGTTGAGAGACTGTGCTTTGCTTGACGGTGGTACTGACCGCCACGCCAAACGAAGCAGTCCCGATACCAAGTACAGAGGCGTGAAGTACCTCTCCTGAAGACATAGAGACCAGAAGTCAAGCATGATCTGTGCGAGGGCTATTGGCAGATTTTCCTCTTTGGAAACGCGGATACGCGCAACTTTGTCCAGGAACAGAGACGCCATGGTCTTTTCCGGTTTCGATGGGAATGCGAACCTCGCCAAGACTTCCAGGCTCCTCTCATGGCCTTCATATGGGCAGTGGGCCATGACAAGCTGCAAGTACTGGTACTTCTTATCATCCGCGATGATGTGATTAATGATGGGAGGCTCAACAGACGCAACCATTTGCTCAGAGCTCTCGTGGCGGACAGCATGTGGAGGTCGAGTGAAAGACAATTCTGGAGCAGGGCTGTCGTTGACGAGCCTTTTCCTCTTGGCGCCTACCTTGGGAGTCACATTTTTTGCCCGATCCCTGCTCTTGCTTGGACTGACAATGTTGATCTCGGTGTCGTCGAAACCATCTCCACGCATTGCTCTCTTACTCTTCTGTGGCGTGGCCATCTGAGTTGAGAGTCCGGTTCGAGACGAGTGAGAGACGCCGTGATACCTCTTTGCACGCTCGGCTTCCTGAGCCAGATCGTGCTGTAAAAAGCGATTGTTCGTCTCCATTTTCTCACGCTCTTTCCTTTGAGCGTCCAATTCTGCCTTGTGCTTGGCTGTCTCATCTGCATGCAATCGCTGCATGACAGAGATTCGGGCCTCATAATTCTTGCTGCTCTTCTCATGGTTGTTGCGTACGATTGAAATCTCGCCCTGCTTTGCGCGGGCCTCTTCACGTGCTTCGTGTTCAGACTGTCGCAGTCGAGACTGCTCAGCCTCGAGCTCAGCAATCCTCAGCTGCAACCCCGATACATCCAGATGCCCATTCGGTTGCGGCGTCGAGGGTCGTTGCCATCGTCCGTATGTCTGACTACCAAGCTCAGTGTCTGCTGCAGCGAAGGCTGCCTCGGTCCCGGGATTTAGAAGCGGCTTGCGGCCATAGCCATGGGAATTATGGGCAGCGCGAATAGGTGGCGCTTCCGCCGCAGATTGGATGACCATCGAAGGCTCATCCAGATCAACGACATCTTCATCGTCGAAGCCATAGTCGGACGAGGGAGGCTCGGGAGCGCTTGCCGGGGGAGCGCTGGGCGGGAGATGAGGTTGGATTATTGGCCTGCGAGAAGCATCAGTCCAAACAGTCTGTAGACACGCAGTGTGCGATACAGCGACATACGGGGTCCGGGTGGATTGTGGAGGCCGCCAAGGCAGATTCAGGTTCGAGGCATCGCCGGCTCTGTTTAGACTGGCAGCACTATGGGCGACCGGTTTCCGCAACCGCAGTGCAGGGACGGTGGTAGTGCCTGCGGCAGAACGAGGGCGTTTGGACTGGTTGGGCCGTTGGGTGGAGGTCAGCACGGCTTGCTGTTCGAGGCGGTCGAGGGTGTTTGTAGGAATCGCGTCGAGGTCATCGTCAAAGAAGAAGTCTTCCTCGTCCTCCATCGTCGCTGTTTCGCCCCATTTCGGACGCGCGCATCGGGGGAAGAGGAGAGGCGTGGAGGAGAGGGGGGGATGGTGGGCGGAGTGGAGGAGAGGGTGAAAGTAGGAGCAGGAGGGTCAAAGATCACCACGGTCTGGACGTATTTCTAGGGTCGAGCTGTGTTTACGCTTTCACGTGAAGGGCACCAATCTCTCACAGACTAAGTGGTAGAGGTAAGTCGAGGGGAGCGTGGCATCATCGTGCATGCCCGTCATCTTGATTCTTGTGCGCCAAGTCCACCAACGTCGTCCATACACGCGACCACGCCGTTGGCCTGCCCTCCGCTCCGCCCCATCTCACACGCAAAAGCCACGCTGCCCACGCCGTCCGACGCCCTCCGTCACGACGATATGAGCCGGCCCACGCCGAATTGCTGCTGCTTTTAAACATCCACCAGCCTACCCCTACCCTACCCGTCGATCACCACGCCTTCAACTGACGCGGCCTGCCCTACCACTCCCACGTCCAGGTTGCCAACTATTCGCACCGCCGAGACGGTTTGCGCGTGCTTGACGTCCGTCCGCATCTATCCGCGCCTTCCTCAAGCAAACAATACACCGCGGGCCAATTGCCGCAACCCTATCCAAGCATGACCAAGTCGAAAAAGGACGTCAAGTTCAACCATCGCGAGCGCAGGTTGAGCAAGAGCAGCATGTCCGACTTCAACTACGACTCACCCAACGACGACAGGAGTCCGACGCGGAGCAGTGCTAAGAGCCCCACGCGTAACGGCACCCTGAAGAAGTTGAAAGAGGAAGAAGACCGGCCCGCCATGGAGCGCAGAGACACGACTGCGAGCGGTTGGGCTACGGAAAATGAAGACGAGAAGGTATGCATCTGCGATTCCCGCAGAAACAGCAGAGACATTAGCTGATAACAGATTCCAGCCTAAAGAACCAGAAATTTCCGAATTTGAAAAGAAGAAGCAGACCTTCATTACCCGCTCCATATGGACATTCGTCATGATTGGCATCTTCTTCGGATCCATGTTCGCCGGACACATCTACATCATAATAATCGTAACGGCGGTCCAGATCATATCCTTCAAGGAGGTCATTGCTATCTCCAACGTTCCCAGCAGAGCAAGGTCCCTGCGATTCACGAAAACACTCAATTGGTACTTCCTCGGCACGACCATGTACTTTCTCTACGGCGAAAGTGTCATCTATTACTTTAAGCATATCGTTCTGATCGACAGAGTGCTTCTGCCATTCGCGACGCATCACAGGTTTATCAGCTTCATGCTTTACGTGATCGGTGAGTAACACAATCCAGATGCGTAGAACATCTTGGCTTACTTCAAAATCAGGCTTCGTCTTCTTCGTTGGCTCCCTGCAGAAAGGTCATTACAGATTTCAGT
This sequence comes from Mycosphaerelloides madeirae, assembly GCA_002785995.1. Taxonomy (NCBI): domain Eukaryota; kingdom Fungi; phylum Ascomycota; class Dothideomycetes; order Mycosphaerellales; family Mycosphaerellaceae; genus Mycosphaerelloides; species Mycosphaerelloides madeirae. The sequence continues at coordinate 165,129 of NHNV01000008.1, read as the reverse complement.
TCACGCAGTTCGCCTGGACCCACATGGCACTCTACCTGATCGTAGTGCAGGCACACTTCATCATGAACAACATCTTCGAAGGCATGATCTGGTTCTTCTTGCCCGTGAGTCTAGTCATTATCAACGACATCTTCGCGTATATTTGCGGCATCACATTTGGAAGGACACAGCTCATCAAGATCTCGCCAAAGAAGACTGTTGAAGGTGAGTTCACCAATCTACGTTCTCACAATTTGCAATTTATCATACTGATTCATATTTGCCAGGCTTCGTAGGCGCGTGGTTCTGCACTGTCATCATTGGATTCCTTTTCACCAACCTACTCATGCGAAGCAAGTACTTCATCTGTCCAGTCAACGATCTGGGCGCGAACATCTTCACGGGGCTAGAATGCGAACCGAACCCGGTCTTCATCCCGCATACGTACCAGATTCCATTCGTCCCCCACTTGTGGACCTTCCTACCCACGACCATTACGGTCAACCCGATGCAATTCCATATTCTGGCCATGGCAACCTTCGCATCTCTGATTGCACCCTTTGGCGGATTCTTCGCGTCCGGCCTCAAGCGAACGTTCAACATCAAGGACTTTGGAGACTCGATCCCGGGACACGGCGGGATGACAGATCGTATGGACTGCCAGTTCATCATGGGGTTCTTTTCGTTCATGTACTACCAAAGCTTTATCGCAGTACACAAAGCGAGCGTGGGGAGTGTCATCGAGACGGCAATCACTGGCCTGACGCCCGAGGAGCAAATAGCAGTGATCAAGGGATTGACACAGCACCTTTATAATCAAGGTGTGGTTGGCGCGGATATAGTCAAGTATCTGGCGCAGGAGCTCAAGACGGGGCTTGTGAAGCGATAGTCATGGCGCCACCATCCTGACTGGAAATATTTCGTACAGTCGTACAGAGCGAAGCAGGACGAAGCGGACCGGCGTATGGACACCGCATGGTGTTGTTGGATCGTTTGTATGATATAGACTAACCAGACCGTAACTCCCGTCCTGCCATATCCAGCAGATCTATCCAACACGAGCCGATTACATGCATCAACATCTAATTGTGATACTCATATCGGTGTGATTTACCCACGATCAACGATTAGTCAGCTTCAAAATCCGGGGTGAACTTGCGGGGTAGGAGAGCTAAGGTCCTGTAGCTCTCTCCTCACTACTAGAATGCTAGCCAGGTCCCAGGCTGCTTGTCCTTTGCCTTTTTTGCTGGTCGCGCCGTTTCTGCCTTCAACTGCTTCACCACGATTAAACCGTTCTCCGACGTGAGTCTTACACAGATAAGTACGCCCTCATCCTCACGCGTCGAAGATCCGAATCACTCCGCCCAAACATGGCCTCCTCTACGGCCCACGCTCCTCGCGAGCGGAAACTGTCGACCTCTGCTCCCATCGACGACTTCCAGGTATGCGTCGTGTTCCCACGGAGACATTGGTGGCTCCGCTGATTTGGAAAGGGTCCAATTGGCCCTGCAGGCATCTCAAGACCGAAGCACAAGCGAACCGTAACCGGTTTTGGGCCGCAGGAGATCAAGAGCATTGAAGCCAGTATTCCAGAGCCTCAGCGAGCGGCGTGAGTAGATATCATTTGTCGGGGTGCAGGGGAGCAATAAGCTGACTGCAGACGTGCTCAAGATGGAAGAAATACGTGCGTATTTACAGACGATGAATTCCGCTGATGGGAGGGATGCTGACAAGCTGCTCAGAGTGCAACTGAGTTCAAGACCAAGGACGAGTTCGATGCAGAAGTGGTCAAGCACATCGAAACTACCTTGGCAAGATCGCTTTTCAACTGCGATGAAGCGTAGGCCACAGGAGGCTCAGCTCTATAGACGAAAAGCTGACTATTGTAGGGCGGCATATGCGGGAACTGCTCTGGCTTTTCGTGACCGCTTGGTGATCGAGTGGAATAGGACTCAGCAAAACCAGACCTCTGCAGATCCCAAGCGAGTCTACTGTAAAGCAAAAGTCTTCCACCATCTTGGTCAAGCTAATAGCTTGCAGATTTGTCGCTGGAGTTCCTCATGGGCAGAGCGCTTGACAATGCAATGCTCAACACGGGCATGAAGGATATCGCAAGCGGTAGGTCCCTCTGCTGAAATGGAATTCATGCCACTGACAAAAGCTCCACAGAGGGTATCCAGGACCTTGGCTTCCGAATGGAAGACATCATCTCCCAGGAGCGAGACGCGGCTCTTGGAAACGGTGGCCTTGGCCGTCTTGCTGCTTGTTTCCTCGACTCTCTCGCTACGCTCAACTATCCTGCCTGGGGCTACGCTCTGAGATATCGCTACGGTATCTTCAAGCAAGAAATCATCGATGGCTACCAAGTTGAAATTCCCGACTACTGGCTTGACTTCAACCCATGGGAGTTTCCTCGGCACGATGTCACTGTGGATGTCCAATTCTACGGCAACGTCAGAAATTACACTGACGATGCGGGAAAGAAAGTGAGCGTCTGGGGTGAGCAAAATGAAGGCCAGAAGGCTATCCCTCATATGTCTCAGACACTTGCTTACCTTCCACCCTTCGCTTTTAGAGAATGGCGAGATCGTCCGCGCAGTTGCCTATGACGCTCCAATTCCAGGCTTTGGAACCAAAACAACGAACAACCTGCGCTTGTGGTCAAGCAAGGCCTCTCACGGTGAATTCGACTTCACCAAATTCAACTCTGGCGAATACGAAGCTTCTGTCGCCGATCAGCAGCGAGCAGAGACCATTTCCGCTGTGTTGTACCCAAACGACAACCTGGAACGTGGTAAAGAGCTCCGCTTGAAGCAGCAATACTTTTGGTGCGCAGCATCTCTTTTCGACATCGTCCGCCGGTTCAAGAAGTCTAAGAAGGCTTGGACTGAGTTCCCCAACCAAGTTGCGATCCAGTTGAACGACACCCATCCGACTTTGGCAATTCCAGAACTGCAGCGGATCCTGATCGACCAAGAGGGTCTGGACTGGGACGAAGCTTGGTCGATTGTTCAGAAGACATTCGGGTACACGAACCACACAGTGCTGCCTGAAGTAAGAAGACTAGACCACGTCAAATCGTTCACTTGCTAACATTCCTATGTAGGCACTCGAAAAGTGGTCCGTGCCCCTGATCCAACACCTTTTGCCGCGCCATCTCCAAATCATCTACGACATCAACCTGCAGTTCCTGCAGTTTGTTGAGCGTAACTTCCCCAAGGACCGTGAGATGCTGGGTCGTGTGTCCATCATTGAGGAGTCTCAACCAAAAATGGTCCGAATGGCCTACTTGGCTGTTATTGGCAGCCACAAGGTCAACGGTGTCGCTGAACTGCACTCAGACCTCATTAAAACGACAATCTTCAGAGACTTTGTCAAGATCTACGGGCCTGACAAATTCAGTGAGTTCATCCGTGAATAGGAGTGTTCCTAGTGTCTCCGATCTTTGAGCAACAATGCTGACCACGGACGAAAGCCAATGTCACAAACGGTATCACACCGCGGAGATGGCTACACCAGGCAAACCCACGCCTATCAGAACTCATCGCGAGCAAGCTTGGCGGGTATGAGTTCTTACGAGATCTGACGATGCTTCACAAGCTTGAGTCGTATGTTGACGACAAGGCTTTCCGTAAAGAGTTCCAGGAGATCAAATACGCCAACAAGCTTCGTCTGGCGAAGTACATCAAGGAAAACAATGGCATCTCCGTCAACCCGGCCAGCTTATTCGACATCCAGGTGAAGCGTATCCACGAGTACAAGCGACAGCAGCTCAACATCTTTGGTGTGATTCACAGATACCTGGAACTCAAGGACATGTCCCCGGAGCAGCGCAAGAAAGTGCAACCTCGTGTAAGCATCTTCGGCGGCAAGGCCGCTCCTGGGTACTGGATGGCCAAGACGGTCATTCATCTTGTCAACCAAGTCAGTAAGGTCGTCAACGCCGACACGGACATTGGCGATTTGCTCAAGGTTGTCTTCCTCGAGGATTACAATGTCAGCAAAGCTGAAATCATTACTCCGGCCAGCGACATTTCGGAGCACATTTCAACTGCTGGCACTGAGGCCTCCGGAACATCAAACATGAAATTCGTTCTCAACGGTGGTCTCATCATCGGTACCTGCGATGGTGCCAACATTGAAATCACTCGAGAAGTCGGAGAAGACAACATTTTCCTCTTCGGTAACTTGTCTGAGGACGTGGAGGATCTTCGACATTCGCACTTCTACGGCGACTTCCAACTTGACCCCTCTCTCGAGCGTGTCTTCGCCACGATCAAAAAGGGCACATTCGGCGACGCTGGCCAGTTCTCTGCTCTAGTCAACTCGATCGTGGACCATGGCGATTACTACCTCGTCTCCGATGACTTCAAGAGCTACATCGATACGCAGAAGCTCATTGATGAAGCTTATAAGAACCAGGATGAGTGGCTAACCAAGACCATCACGAGTGTGTCGAGGATGGGTTTCTTCAGCAGTGATCGATGCATTGACGAGTATGCTGAGATGATCTGGAATGTTGAGCCTGTGAAGCCTGCCGCGAATGGGGCATAAAAATCAAGCATTTCAGCATGCACGGTTGCTGGAGGACATGATTCGTGAGCGATATCAAAACTTGGGAGAATGAATTTAGCATAGTAAGGTTGCGTGATTCATGAAGTCGGTTCCAGCAACAGTCGTTCTTGTCTTTTTTCCGTCGTCCCAAGCCGTCAATCGTGATCTTGATTAGTTCTCTATCGTGGGCAGGCTGTCAGATTTACAAAGATCGAACGAAGACGAAGCTCCAACGAAGACGAAGCTCCAACGAAGACGAAGCTCGCTCGGAAAAAAAAAGTAAACGAGGATGAACGAAGATCGGAACCTCGAACGAACGAAGAAGTACGGAGACGAACGTTCATGAACGAGGACCATGGTCGGACTGACGAAGTCGAGTGAAGACGGATGAAGTTCGAATTAACGAAGACGGGACGAAGATGTACGTACGTACCCTTTGAAATTACCCGTGATCTTTCGATGGATAGAAGCTCTGCCGTCTGCATAGCACAGTCGAACATTACTACTAGTGAGAACAGCATATAGTTTCATAAGACAATACTGCTGTGCCCTTTAATAGCTCCATCTCCAAGTCAATATACCCGAGATGTGCTACTTTGATTGTAACATGACCTGCGGGTGATTTGGTCATCGTTTGGAGCGGTGTCTATTCGTAGCAGTGTCTAAATCTTCAACTATGCACAGTCTAAGCAGAACCCCCATATGCAAATCGCTGCTCCACATTCACATCTGCCACCTTCCAGCCGCCCGGCATCAAATCCGTGAACACTCGATCTGGATCGTATTTGTGTCGGATGCTCTGGAGTCGGCGTAAATTATGTGCAGGGTAACCGGCGAAAACGTCCTGTCCCTTGTCCGCATCGTTCAAGTATAAGAACTTGCTGACCTTATCCATCAAATTAGCCGCTCCGAGCCTCTCCATCACAGCCGTCATAGTATTCTCCAGAAGTTTAGTGATGATCGTTTCATATTCCGGTTTGTTCGAATACGTGAGGGAGATCTCAACCCAGAAGTAGTCTGCTGGTTCTGCGCTCATTGGATCTTGGCCATAAGATTGCTCGAGGAATCTTTTCGATACGGGGATTGGTGAGAGACCAGTGAACCAGAGATCGACATCGGCGAGGGCATCGAAGACTAGGTCGAAGTAGGCGTCGATGACGATTTGGAAGGCCTGTTTGTTGGCGTATAGTGGGATGAGGTAGAAGCGTTCTCGGAGGCCTTTGGTGGCTTCGAAGGAAGCTTCTGTTTCTTGAGACCACTCGTACATCGTCTTGGGTGCGAAGGTGTCGGAGACCACTGGTAGTCGGGTGGTGAAGTTCGCTAGGGACGCGGGTGCCGTTTGGTTGGAATTGTGGAAACGGTAGGTTGTGTAGGAGAGGACTTGGTTGTAGGGAGCGACGTTGCCCGTGTTGATGATGGGTATGATGGCAGCTTTCTCGTCTTCATTCTGGCCGTGCAAGGCGAAATCGTAGACGACCTGGGTGTATCTTTCGGATATATTGGAGCTGCCGTGTTGCGTAATTCCGAGAGTTACCTTCTATCAAGAGAGAAGAGTCAGCATCAGTCAAAGGGGTAGAAACATTATGTTCGTGTTGTTGGGAGTGAAATCAACCCACAGGAGCACTGTAAACCTTCATCTCGATGTCAATGACAAGAGCAAAGCTGTTTCCACCGCCACGCAGCGCCCAGAAGAGATCGGAGTGAGCATTGTCTGGCGTAGCAGTGACAACAGATCCATCGGCGAGAATTGCAGTGAAGCTCTTGAGATTGTTATTTGCCCATCCATACTCCCAAGAGAAAAAGGAGATACCGCCTCCTAAGATGGAGGGTTGATCAGTATTCAATAGCGTTCATCAACCGAATAAATTGAACTTACCTGTCACAAAACCGGGTACACCGACTATTCCCAATCTTCCACCGACAACAACTTTGCCGTAAGGCTCCAAGAATCGATAGACATCGATCCAGTGGTTGCCAGGACCAACGTGCACGCTCTCGCTGTCAGGCTCAAGCGCGAGTTGAGTGAAGCCGCTCGAAGACAGCAGGACACCCGACGAATTGATATTGTTGAAGCCTTCAATAGGCATGTGTCCGCCGCCGCGTATGGCGAAAGGAGAGCGGTAGTATTTCAAAGCCTTAACGGCCCATCCAAGCGTTTCAGCGGAGCTTGGAGCGAAGTCGCAGGCAGGGCCCAGGGCTGAGGACTGGGACCAGAAGTCGGTGTTGTCCATGAGGTAGTACGAGGAGTTGGGAAGGTGGGTGTCGTTCGGGAACTGGGTCTTGAGGAAACTGCATGCTCGCTCGGCCGGTGTATAGCTAGCCGCTGCAGTGGCAGAAGCGGCTAAAAGGGCCAGAAGGGAGGCAGACATCTGTGAAGGGAGGGAGGGAAACATGGAGACCATGAGAAGAATGTAGGTGAATGAGTACGATGGACTGATTGATTGACCTTTCAGTAGTCGTCCCTACGAAGTGCATTATGTACTTGCTGTCTGGCCTCGCATCGTTTTCGGCGCGATCGACGCTTGTCCGCACGCCGTCTGCGCCTCTTTGGCGCACGTACGGCACGTACGAAGTGCATACGATTTCTTGTGTATTGAGCATAGTGCATCTGCGACAAGGTGGTTCCTAACAACGCACGGGAGGACGGCTCGCGTTGCCTCGGATTGCCTCGCACTCGCGACAAATTTCCGATTTGCCTCCGGTTGTGAGGAGTATCTGGACGGTGCATCACCCGGATTGTCCTCACAGTCTGACGGTATGCAGTAGTATAGTTGATTGGGATGTACAGTCATCGATTTGCCCGGGCTACATTAGGAAGTTGTTGAATCCGTCGTGCATCAGGACCGGTTGCATCCGTTTGAAGACGTCCTTTTCCTCCTACTACCAGGGTCAACATCTGATGAGTAGTCAATATCTCGAACACGCTTACCTTAACCCTTTGCAACAATCCAACTTCCAGATCCTACCGGCCGGGTGATGGCTGAATCTTGAAGTTGATGCGGGGGAAATGAAGTCGTAGCACACCATTTTCGTCAGGGACTTCTTTCTCGATAATGACCTCGTCTTCCGCAAGACCAAGAAGCAGACCTTGACACACATGGGTAAACCCAAAGTCAGCTGGACCCACAGTCACAAATTGCCCCTTTCTCAGTCCCAGGACGTCGCGCTCGTCAAAATGTGTGATGCATCCAGCTGACTCCTCTGTGAGGCTGTTGGCCAGAATCCTTTGCACAACGCTATGCTCCTGTTCGGCGCCCTCTTCGATGTCACCACCACCTGGGTTTGCTTGAGCCGCAGCATCAGCGGCGATCCTGAAACGCTGAACCCACCCGTGGACCTTGGGAAACTCGTCTGGACCGAGGGCATCGCTCATATCTGACTTCGCCGCCTCTGGCCTATCCTCAGTCATACCGACAGCCCAGTCACATAGCCAGCCGGCATGTATCTCGGCCAATCCGGGTTTGTCGGTATTGAGAATCCATTTCCGCCCATCGGATAACATTTTCTCGACGAGTGCAAAATAGAGTCTCAATTGACTTATACACCACGATCGATCTCGTACCAGTGCTTCCCGCGTGAAAGCGCCTCCGGAACCGTCAAACCGGTCCTTCATCCACGTCTCATCCTGAGCCAGGTGAGAGTTGAGAGATATGCAGCCAGCTGTACGCCAGAATGGCCCTCCGTCGATCACGAACTCCTCCAACATGTCCTCGATAGCAGCGCTGAAGCTGTCATCTGCACCAAGGCGACCTTCAGGGAAGAAACTCTCCAACTTCTTGAGCATGAGCCGGGTATCGATGTAAATATCCCGACCGATGGACATGATAGGGATCCTGCGGTAATTCACGCCCAACTTGTTCTGTAGGAGCGGTCGAGGCATATTCGGCGGTACCCGTATTTGAGAGAAAGGAAGGCGACGAAAATTGAGGTACCGGACCATTCGCAGTCCAAACACGGATTCGGGAAAGTTGAACAGAATTATCTCGCCTTGATGCCCGTTCGGTAGTGTCTGAGGTATCGCCATGATGGAAGAAAAGTAGAGTAAAATATCTCCGCTTGGCAATCTTCTCGGTCCAGATCGGCCCAAGTGTTCTGAGGCGATGTTGCAATTCCTGAATATCCTTGGGATTGGATTTGAGAACCTGTACATTGATTGATGAATGATGGAATGAAAAGTGACGCGAGCGAAGCTCGAGCTGATGTGGGGACTAGTAATCATCCGAGGTAAGGTAGTGTACCTAGCATGTAGCATGGGAGAAACATGAAGCGATTCTTCATGACTAGAGCATGTCACTTGCATCCTCAGCTCGAAGGAACGGTGACCAGATACCCGCGGCTACGGGGATGTCGCCAAAGATGCCAGGTGTGCCGCTGGCACTACCTTCAATACTAACTTGGGCTGCGGTAGCCCAGCTTGGTTCAGCTTGTTGCGGCCACTCCGGCTGGGATGATGATGATGCTCGCTCGTCTGATGATGAGTGGGTGGCTACTGGCGACAAAGGCGTTAGTTCTGGGATCCGGGCATAGTCAAGAAGCTGCCATAGATTAGCGCCGTCTTTGATGGGAGCGCGCTGCGACAAAGCCACGGCGCTTGTCAGAGCTTTACAGGTCTCCATGTCAGGCCGGAACGAGCGAAGAGAAAGGGCCATGTTGGAGAAGATTGGCCATCGAACAGGCTTCGCATCGAGGAAATTTAGGGCCGACCAGTATCGCTCTCTTGAAGCAGCTGATACGGCGGGATCATCGTGGCTTTCGTATAGGCGATGGATGACACCCGACAGCATGGCGCAGTATCCATAAAAACTCGACTGTACCAGATGTCCATACTGTTGAGCGTCGTGCAGTAAGTCGAGCATCTCGGTTGCATGATTGTGGCATCGCAGCAGGGCTTCCTGCACAAAGGAAGGAGGAATCGAGGCCGTCGTCGCCTGCAATAAGTGGTATAGAATAAAGGGGCTGTTGCATTGTTAGCTTTTGGAGCATTCAAAGCAACGCAGGCACAAATTTTACTCACTGATTCAGTAAACAGTGCGTTACGTGAAATAACGCGTTTGAGTAAAGAAAATGGCCACACCGCGGTCGGTCGACAGCATTGTCGAATGTGAACTGATATTGCAGCGTCTCTGTAACAGTGTTCAGTGCGCAAGGTGAAAGGGCCTCGAAATGGAGGAGCATGCTATGCACGTCGAAATATTGCGATCGAGGATCCCATGGTACATGCGCACTTCTCGGGGAGCGTTTCATTGCCATGCGAATGAATCTGCCCAAAGCTGATGCCATCAGGACAGTCATTGCCATGTAGTCTAGATTTTGATTAGCTGCCGCGTTTGGACTTTCAACCACGGCTTCCAGAGTCGGCTCGAAGTCGCTCGCTAGGCCATTCCGGAAGAGATCCTCATGGCATGGTAGCCGAACGCTGCAGTCAGCATCTAGGATGGATCGAGGACGATTCGGTCCAAGGGATATAAGCGCATCCAGGAGGTAGACAGACCAGAACGTGCGCCTTCGCTCTTCCTGTTCGTATAACGGTAGATCATCGTCGGGTTCCTCGTTGAGTCGAAGACCCAAAGCGAAGCGAATAGTGAGAGAAAACTTCACCCAGCCCAGTTTGTAGTGTCCTGCTGTGATATCCTTAGCACTAGTCGATAGAGCCGAATCTTTGTGGTCCCCATTACAAGTGAAATCAATTGCAGCCAGCATGCTCGTGGCTTGGACCATGGAGAACTCGAGGTTTCCTTCGGAACTAAACGAGTCTTCGTATATTCTGAAGCAGATGTCAGGGCCACCGCTGAGGATCCTACATGACCTGGAGCTTATTCAACTTACTGATGCCACGAAGCGTTGGCATATGCGGACATAGCTTCAAGCTGGCGGCCGAAGAAGTATTCATGCTCGCAGAATCGACAGGCGGTCGCTGCAAAAGCAAACAACAAATAATCTGGAAGAACATCGTCCTCGAAACTTTGGCGGAACGTGAATTCTGCGCGCGTTTGGGTCAGCCTCGGACTTGCTTGATGTGTGAGGAGACCTATGGGCCAGGCAGTACAAGACACAGAAGCGTCTGTGACAGTTGTACCACTGCCAATTGTCTTCCTTTCAATGCTGCACAGCCCCCAAGCCCAGACGGGTCAACTCCAATAAGCTCACAAGTCAAGACTAACCATGAAAGTAAGAGTAGGGCTGGCAGTGGTTGTACTCGAAGTATGCGTCGATTAGATATTTGAAAATTTCCTTGCTCGGCAAAGAGGAAAAGTTGCGAGCTGATCGTTCTTCGTCGCCAGTGTCGGCCTCAGTCTGCAGCCCGCGCCTTTTTCTTGGCCTTTGCGCCTGAGATACGCTCGGAGACGTGGTGGCAGTTGCGTTCAAGCTCGACGATAGAGTCGAGCCGTCGTTCAAAAGACTCAGCTTAGCCTCGAGAAGTGCTACTCGAGCAGCGAGAGCCGAATCTTGCGTGAACCCAGATGCTCGTCGGACGGATGGTGTCGATTTCGAGGCAGCCTCATTGGAAGCGCTATCCCATTCGCAAGCTTGCTTAAGGCGTGCACAGAACGCACATACCGGTTTCTCGCCAGAGCACCTGGCTTTCTTCCTGCGGCAGTTGAGGCAGGCCTGACGTGCTCGTTTTGGCTCTCTCCTATCGCTGTTGTCCATGCCGACGCACGAGCGGAATGGCTGATTTCCACGAACAGGTCGAGAAACCGTCTGTTGATATGTGAAGCTGTCTTAGTGCAAAATTTTCCCATAGAGGAACCTGATCAGGTATCCGGTATATAGTCAGGAGTTCTTTCCGAGCAGCAGAGATAACAATAGAGAGCTGGCCGAAAGCACAGGTAACATCCTGGCTGTTGAACGTGGGCAATGTGGCGGGGTGTTGGCAACTACCTGAAGCGGGTCTGGCTTTGCATGCATCATATGTGAGTTGCAACAAGGTGACAGCTTGCCGCTTTTCGCTTCGGATATGATGCTCATTTACCTATCGAGAGCCGCGCGCAGTCGAACCGCCCAATCGACCTGTCTTTCGGGGCACGCAGGTGGCAAAGCCATGGTGCCAACATCCTAGCGTTCAAACGGCCATACCGTCGATGAAGCTCTGATGCCAAGGCACGCCGGAGCATGCCATTGTCGTGATAATATGTAGCTCGGATCGGGTTCCTCTCAGACCGAATGCAGTCTGAAGGTTTGCAAGAAATCCAACAACGACCCAGCGCAGCTAGCCAGCTGCTCTCTCGTGAATGTTTGAACTAAGCGCGGCTGCATTTTTGGTATGCCGCAGAGTAGGAATTCCAGCAAGCAAACTTGCATCTCAAGCCGATCGTAACGTGCATTTGTAGACTACGTAACTGGAACGGTAGCTTGGTGTCCCCACAAGAAGCGCCATATACCCCATAAAGCTCTCAAATTGCCTTCGGCTCGGAACAGGGTAGAGTGGTGGCTTGTAGTAACGATTCGCTCATCAGGCGAGCAGCCCCGGTCTTCGTGGCTAATAGTATTGGACGACGCTTGTCGTATTCTGGCGGACAACAAGGCATGACCGGCGCGACTTCCGTTGGAAAGGCCTAATTTCATGGATATCCAGAGTCCTGTATCGCACAGGCTATCCAAATCGATACCTGTTTGTATGCCGGCACTTTGGAAGGTGTAGACCAGGTCCTCGGTAGCTACATTACCCCGAGCTCCAGGACAATACGGACAGCCTCCGAGTCCAGCAACGCTACTATCAAATACGCGAATGCCATGCTGGAATGCCTGCCAAACGTTGGCCAGTGCTTGGCCGTAAGTATCATGAAGGTGTAAAGCCAGGGCGTTCGATGGTATACCAGCGAGATATAAGGCCGATAACAAGGTCGTAACGTGGAAAGGACTTCCAACTCCCAGCGTATCCCCAAGGCTAATTTGATAACAGCCGAGATGGAGAAGTTGCTGTACAACCTTCGTTACCTTCGATGGCTCCGTGGGACCATCGAAAGGGTCGGCGAAAATGCAGCTTACGTAGCCGCGGACTCTGGCGCCTGCTGCGTGTGCTTCGCGGGCTATATCGGCTGCTCGGATGAGACTCTCATCGACAGTGCAGTTGATATTGGCCTTGCTGAACCCGTCCGAGGCGCTGACAAACACAGCAACGTCGCGTACGCCGTGAGCAAGAGCGATTTGAAGACCCTTGAGATTGGGTACCAGTACCGGCAGGCTCAGCGTGTCGTCGTCGTCACAGTCGGCCAAAAGGCTCTGCACAGGCTCAGATGCCAGCAGTTCACGGCAGTCAGTCAGTTGCGGTACGGCTTTGGGCGAAACAACCGAGGTGAGCTCGATCTTGGCCAGTCCACAGGCGCGTAGTCGTGATATCAATTCGACCTTCGTGTGCGTAGGTATGGGTGCTTGCACGTTTTGCAGGCCATCTCGCGCTCCAACCTCGAAAATCGTGACTCCGTCGTCCCAGTCGCCCGCAGCGCTTCTTGGCGGCGAGGGAGGGAGAAGGTGGCGTGAGCTTCTGGGATCCATTGCAGTGCCAGGTTCGTGTGAGACCGCTGTGGTGGTCTGCTGCTGATATTGTAGGCGACGTGGCGATGTCTTTCTCATGCCATATCACCGCCTATCACGTTCAGATGCATGTTCGTTCGGGCCACGGAGCAACCTTCCAGCACGCTGTACATGTATACGGCCACCAGATCCAGTGCGTGTAGCCATGACGGTGTCCAGTGGGGAGCGGATGCCGTGGGTGCAGAGTCACTCTTGTCCGTTGTCCGTTGTTGTTGTTGTGCTGGTGAGATCCGGACACCGAGCAAGCGGAAGTCGCCTTCCGGCTCCGCAAATTCATACATGCCTCGACGACAGAAGAACCAACGAAACATCATCCTCCTTCGTATCATTGGGACGCAGTGCCCATACTTTCGTATTATCGTAACATGTAGTACCCGGGTCGGTCTTCATCATACAGGTAGTGACTTCTACCAGACTCCATCGCTTGCTAATGATTCCCATCCAGGTTACACAATATTATCCACATCTCAGCCAGCACCAGCGGTCTTAGTTCCCATCACTGTAAGTGCTATCCTGCAGCCTCTGCGACGGCTGCGCAATAATCTCCCTCAGCAGTGCCTTGAGTTCCTTCATCTCCTCTCGCAACTTCTGCACTTCGCTCAACGTTGCGTCCACGGTCACGTTCGGACTGCTCTCCTCCACGCGCTTGCTCCATCCGCTACCTTCAACGTCCATTTCCTCTTCCAACTGCTCCCATTCCTCAATTGTATCGTCGTCTTCCTCGCGTCTGCTCCGGTTGAAGCGGACCTTTTGGGCGGTTCTTGTCTCTAACAATGCCGTCACGCACAACAGGGGGCTGTAGATGATGCCCATGACGATATCGTTGAGCCGCTCGTATTGTGCCTTGGGCATCCACCATTCGAACGGTGCTATGAGGCCGAAGATCTCACTACAAGGGCAGAAGAATGTTAGAAGGTATTTTAACAACACACATCTCCCCGCTCAACACGACTTACATGAGGTTGAACGGAGCTATGAAGACGTTCTCATCCGGCGCCCGCACGAATTGCATCGTCTTCTGCGCAAACAGAGCCAGGTACTCATCGATGGCGTTGTCGTAGATGTCCTCATACGCCGAGTTGTACAATGCGATCAGGACGTTCAGAAGAACGACAATGATTACAAAGTTGTAGATGTAGTACAGAATCAGGCCAAATGGAGGGGCAAAGTTGCCCCAGTCGTCGAAATTCGGGTCGCCCATGATTGCTGTGAGCATAGCTTTGATGATGAACTGTGCGGCAGTGATGTTATTATCGACCTGGTCCATGCCGATGAAGGCTTGAAAGAAGCCTATGAGCACAACAATGAGAAGTGCGAAGAAGATGAGACTCTCTTTCATCATCACTTTGAGTACCACCAACATGGCCCCGAAAAATCTAAAGCCGTCAAGGTAAAGCAGGAGGCGCATCCAGAACATTGGAGCCGAGAAAGCAAGAAAGTTGTAGCTGAGCGTGTTGAACTTGGTCCTGGGCTCCGAATCCCACTCATGGCCCAATGCAATGACGCGCAGGACTAACGAGACGGACAGAAGAATGTAAAGCGTCGAGTTGAAGATGTTCCAGAAGCCAAAGTAGAACCTGCCGATCTTGAAGAACTTGCTGGCTTCGTCGCAGATAAAGCCCAGCGTAAAGATGTACAACAGACCCTCGACGACGTCTAGCTCTCCTCCAGGATTGATCGTATTGATTGCTCCAGTGTACAGCGCCAGATAGACGATGCTGATCAGCACCTGGAGAGAATTTTGATATTGCGGCACACGCATTCGATCTGGGTCGAAGTGGTCCCAGTAGCTTGTCGAAGTCTTCAGTTTATAGTCGGTAAAGCGACTCGGATCGTCCTCGTCTTGCACAAGCCAGCCGCGCCACAAGTGATTTATGCATTTCTACGAAAGGTCAGCGAGTGTGTAAGACATTGGGTACTTTCTGCCCTTCGTTCTTACCTGGTAGCCAGAGCTACCTATGACCCTCACGGCGTGCATATCAACCGCTTTCTCGATGGCGTTGGCCGCCTTAGTGTCTTCGCCATCGATTACGATGCTGTACCGTTTAAGGAGTACCTCCTGCATGAGGTAGTGCATATCCTCTTCCTCTTCGATGATGTGCTTAGCCAGGACCTCACATGCGGTAGCGCGTAAATCGTGTAGGTCGGCGTCCCAGAGTTCCAACATAGCCTGTCTCTTGAACCAATGATGCACGATCAATAGGCAGTACACTACGCAGGCACCATGGTCGACTGCGCCCGATACCTTGCCGGCCAACTTTGCAGTCCTTATCACATTTGGTGTAATCACATTGCTGTGTGGGTTCGTGATGCGATCTTCCGGCAATTCGCACGGGATGACCTGTTCGAGCTGGTACTTCAGGCGCAGTGCCGTCAATGTGACCTGTTTGGCGGGAATGGCGGATACGATTTGCGACTCATGGTGGCGCGGGAGGAGGGAGGTGAATTCGTCGTGAAGGTGACGGCGGCTATCGTCCTTCCACTCGAAGAGCTTGCCCCAGTTGACCATCGTCTCTTGCTAGGGCGGTCGAGGTGTATGGAGGATGTTGGTGTTATTAGTGAGGCATTTGGGAGAAGCGTAGGAGGAAATAGTCTTCACAGGAGTGAAAAGTTCTAAGATATTAGATAGAAGATGGATAGCAAAGTGGAGTTGCAAAGAAACCGGTTTCATCCTGTTGCTGGGCAAGCCTCAAATCGCTTGGCTTCGTCATTTAGTGGTTCCCAGGAACGGCCTGCAGATCCGACAACTTCCCGATCTTATCTGATCAACGTCCACCGTCTACCGCTCCAAGTTCCTTCCTCCGACTCACACAACATACAACATACTGGACCAACCTACCCGTCCCCATCCAACGGCTGGATCATTCCAACAGCAACCATGCCAGACCCACACTCACAAGCGCTCACGAAGCGTAGCTCAGACACCGCGCTCATGCCGCCACCGCCGTCGCCGAAGCGACAAAAGAGACCGGCCAAAGTACTTGATGAGGAGGTGTACTCGGAAGCCTTGTCCCATATCATTGCGCGAGACTTCTTCCCTGGATTGCTAGAGACTGAGGCACAGACAGAATACATCGATGCGCTCGATAGCCAAGACAACGACTGGATCCGCGTAGCAGGCAGAAAGCTCACGCAAGCCATGACTCCCTTGCCTACTGGTCAGAGAAGAGGAGGCAGAGGCACAAGCTTCACGACCGGACGGCCACCAGCAGTGTCAGAGACTCCGCACACATTCGCAGGAGAAACCCCATCTCGTACACCAGTCAACGACGACTTTGCTCCGGAGGAAAGACAGGAGGTTGACGTGAACATGTCGTTGGGCGCCTTCCAAGCAAAGTACACCTCAGAGGACAATGAAAGCTTCAACGTACTTCTCGACAAACAGAACGAGAAGCGTTCCGCAAAGCACGCCTTCTTCCACCACGGCAACAAGATTCCGTCAGCCCGGCAGATTGCACATCGAGCCAAAGAGCAGAAGCTGCTGGAACGTGGTCACTCAACAGCCTTGGTGACTACGAATGCCGCAGGAGATGAAAGGCAGTCTTTTCCAGGGAACCGACCATCCGAAGACTTGGATACGAGACCAGCATCCGTAGACAGTTTTCCTAATCGCCAAGGCCCCAGGAATACATTTATGTTCGGCCCGGAAGGTGTTATCGAAGACCGTGCTGCGACACAATCGCAAGCGAGCGAGCATCCGTCGAACGGACCTCTCAAGGTAGTACAATATGCGGCAACGCGATTCTCGGCAATAGCACCCCAGACAGAAAACGCAGTGCCTGCATCCCCTTCCATGAGTGCGATAGATGCAGCTATTGCAGGCCGTCCAAGAGCGACCGAATCGGAAGGTGGCTACAGTGGAGCAGAAACGCCTCGCGTGAACGGCTACGCATTTGTGGATGCTGAGCCTACACCAAGAGAATTGGGCATGGCAATGTCCAACCAAGAAGCTGACGCTGCTGAGCGCGAAGCCGCAAGCAAGTTACTTCCTGCGGTCGACGAGACAGGGCCGAACCCTTTCACGATTTCTAAGCGCAGCAAACGGGAAGAAGTTCACTTCCGACTCGTGGAAAAAGCAGATACAGACCGGAGGAAAGGGAGCAATGGTGCACACCTACGAGCGCTGGGTATTACTCCCGGGCGGACGCCAGCGCCGAAGTTTTCGAGCAGTGCCAACATTCGGAAATCCGGCCCAATGACACCCGCAGCTCAGAAGCTTGCTAATAGCATCGGCACACCAAGGCGAGAAGGAGGAATCTTCGGTTCCGCAAGCAAAAGGAATTCGAGCTGGCCGCAAACTCCCCGAAACAAAAAGCAGGCTGGGCCATGAACGGATAACAATAGATTTGAAATGATTTTGAACTGTGAAAGGAGAGTATGAGTACCTTCCCCGCCCAAACCACCGGGACCTTGTGTGAGCTGAGCAATGAAAGGACCTTGACGGCCACGGCAAGTATTTTGCCAAATGAGCTCTTTAATGACCTTTGAGCTGCTGTGTTTGCTCACCAGCTACAGAAAATATCCATCACCTGCTGCTGCAAGCTATCTGGTACTCTCGTCCCTGAGCATTAAATCCGTGCAAGAGTCTGAGCAGAGCCAACGATACCAGCGTCGTCATCGGCTCAGGTTCGTACCATCTGGATGTGCGCTCTTTCCATTAGTTGCCACATCTCTTGAGACCGTCGCTCTGGAGTTCGTAAATTTGGGACCGACCAGTAGGTCTTCGAAGACGTGCAGGGCGCGACACGTGACAAGACTGGAACTCTGTGTTTGCGGAGCCATCTCTTTGATGGTCTGACAAGGCGTCCGATACTAGCCGGAAACGCCGGATCCACTGGGCGTGATCCGCGTGGCTCACGATAGAGCTCGAGCGCCGGGGCAACCCCATGTGGAGGAGGATGTCGCGCATTAGCTTGGTGCAGGTACCCCGAAGGACGTCAACACCGCCGCATCCTTCTCTTATATGCTTCCATTCGGATAGCATTGGAATGGTTACGAGTGGTGTCCCGACGTCAAAATGAGGAAGTCGCTAGAGTACACTGGCAGGTGCGAAGCGGGCGCGCATCAGTGTGAGACGACCAAGAAGCTGTATCAGATCCGATCTTCTTGGGCTTGTATCCGAAATTTAAGCTTATCCCAGGTTTCACTTCGAAGTGACTGTTGAAGAGCATATACTTCCAAGATCTATCAATTTCTTACCTCCTAATGTTCTCAAATACGCAGAACTTTACAACGCAGCTCCTTCGAGTTGTGTTTCAACCAGCCAACGGAGTAAGGTTGAGAAATATTGAAGACCATACAGGAGAATCTGCATGGACTGCGGTTCCCGTGAGTGCGCAATAGTGAAAAGTGAATGTGTGTTTATGTCGTGGTTGTTTGGAGGACCTCCTAGTGGATTCGTCTGAAAGACGAGACGAAATCAGTTCTCTAGTCGCACAAAGCCCAAAGTGGCCTAGCGGCAGGTGCCCGACTTGCAAGTCATAGATCCGATCACGGCAAGAACCACTCAGCACACTGCACTCCTTTGCGACGCCATTACTGCCCACTGCTGCCGACGACACTGCTCGCCTTTCGCCTCTGCCATGTCGCTGTGTTCCGCCCATTATTAGATCACCAGTATCGTCCGTTTTCGGCAAGGTCGACTCGGCACGCCGCGCCGCGCACCCTCGCCCCCCAGCTGCCGGCGCCGCGATACCCCTCTGCGCGCGACACCTCGCTGCGCAATACAGTTCAATGGACGCTGCAGGCGGTGCAGCCGCGATAATGGCCGCCCATCCCATATCGCCTGACTGCAGCGACGCGAAACCCACCATCGAGGCAAAGCCCGCGGCCGCACTGACGCCACCGACCAGCGAGGAGATGAACAACTACGCCAAAAAGGAGCAGGACGACATGGACTCTGATCTCAGCGAGCTAGAAGATATGGACGATGAAGAGGAGGAGGACATATTTCCAGATCACTACTGGGACGGCGATAATGGAGGCAGAATCCCTGTCTTCAAGCCCACAATGGACCAGTTTCGCAGTTTCAAGAAGTTCATGGAGAAGATTGATAAGTATGGCATGAAGTCTGGTATTGTGAAAGTGATACCTCCACAGGAATGGTGTGTATTGGAAGGACCATGACGCATGTGGACAGGAGCTAACTGCGCTGCAGGCGCGAGAATCTCCCTGCTTTGGACGACTATGTGAAGCGCATCAAGATCAAGAACCCAATCACCCAGGAGTTTAACGGCACCTTTGGCACTTACACACAACAAAACGTGGAGAAGCAGCGATCATATAACCTTCCAGAGTGGAAAGCCTTGACCGAAGAAACCCAGCATCAACCTCCAGCCAAGCGTGGAGAGCGACGACGCAACCAAGATAAGGTTGTTCGTGGCGGTGGTAATCTACGTGGTCGCAAGGCTGCAGCACCGGAAGATGACAGTGCCTCGAATGCGAAGAGGAAGCCGGGACGACCACGACGCCACCCTTTGCCGACCGAAGACAATGTCTCAGACGAGGAAACCAAGGTCGAAACGCCACCTGCTCCAGCAGAGAAACCCGCGAAAAAGCCAAGGGGACGTCCGTCGAAGAATGTCGGTGCCGGTCAGGCCAAATCGGTCTCGTCGCGCCGACTGAACAACATTGCTGAAGCAGCAGACCATATCGACGAGAAAGCTTTCAAGAAATTCAACTATCGAATGGATGGCCTCGAAGAGTTCACTCCCGAACGCTGCGCGGAGCTCGAATCGCATTACTGGAAGAGCCTTGCATTCAATCAGCCTATGTATGCTGCCGACATGCCGGGCTCCTTGTTCGATGACACGACCAGCAGTTGGAACGTAGCAAAACTGGAGAACTTGCTCGACGTCCTCGGCACCAAGGTTCCTGGAGTCAATACGGCTTATCTTTACATGGGAATGTGGAAAGCAACATTCGCTTGGCATCTCGAGGACGTGGATCTCTACAGCATCAATTACATCCACTTTGGCGCCCCAAAGCAATGGTACAGCATATCGCAAGAGGACGCCCGCAAGTTCGAGCGCGCAATGAAGCAGATTTGGCCT
Source organism: Mycosphaerelloides madeirae (assembly GCA_002785995.1). NCBI lineage: Eukaryota > Fungi > Ascomycota > Dothideomycetes > Mycosphaerellales > Mycosphaerellaceae > Mycosphaerelloides > Mycosphaerelloides madeirae. Next base: position 145,009 of record NHNV01000008.1, on the reverse strand, counting down.
GTTGACTCGAAGAACTGCGACCAATTCCTCCGCCACAAGACCTACCTGATCTCACCAGACGTGCTTCAGAAGCAGTACGGTGTCAAGGTCAACAAGCTGGTTCATTACGAAGGAGAGTTTGTCATCACATTTCCATACGGCTATCACTCCGGGTACAATATTGGCTACAACTGCGCCGAGTCGGTCAACTTTGCTACAGAGTCGTGGCTGGAGTATGGCCGGATTGCCCGAAAATGCAACTGCGAGGCTGACAATGTTTGGGTGGACGTTGGCGAGATCGAGCGCAAGTTGAGAGGAGAACCTACCCCTGAGTACTACGAAGAGACGGATGATGACGACGAAATTGAAGACGATGAGGACGGCAATCTTCCCACCCCTCCTGCGAGCGTCAAAGGCCAGAAGTCACAGAGCAAGAAGCGGAAGCGCGAAGTCAAGCGGGAGGTGCCGAAGAAAAAGAGAAAGATTCGTATCAAGATCCGGTTAAGCACCCGCGAGCCGTGCGCAATGTGTCCGAACGACAATCCTTGGGAGCCCTTGCTGCCAACCGACAATGGCAAGAAGGCTCATCGTTCATGCGCCCTATTCACTCCAGAGACCTTCGTCGTCAGCCAAGATGGCAAGGAGAAGGTATGCGGCGTTGCCAACATCGATAAGGCGCGTCTCGAACTTAAGTGCAATTTCTGCCGTTCGAAGCGTGGTGCTTGCTTTCAGTGCTCCGCGAAAAAGTGCACTCGCGCATTCCACGCTACTTGCGCGGTTGCTGCGGGTGTGCTTGTCGATGGTGGCCTGGTACCGACGTTCGGCGAGGATGGAACGGAGTACTATGAGGAAGGGTTCGATTTCCGCTGCCGCTACCACAGGCCGAAGATGCCGAAGAATCTTGATATCGGCACTCTGGAAGTCAACAAGCGCCTGATGAGCTATGGCAAGGAGCTACTTCCGAAGGACACGATTCAAGCGCAATACGTAGGCGGAGAAGTCTTTGGCGGACTTGTCATTGAAAACAGACCCAGCGAATTGTCGGTATTTGTGGAAGTTCTGCCGGATGGGTAAGTCATTCTTAACGAATATTCTAGAGTAAGTACTTTACTGACGATCACGACAGTGACAAAGTTGAAGTCGAGTACAAGTGGCTATGCTTGCTCGATCCTGACGACTCGGTGCGGCCGAAGCCGTCTGCTGCCGCTCTTCCGATGCCCGAGAATATGAACAAGAGCAACTTCTCAATGTCGAATCGCCAGGACGGTGTCCCGACTCAGGACCAGCCGTTCCACACCGACCCAAGCTTCAAGTGGTTCAATTTCTACAACTACCACACACCTCCTCCGGGGTATCAGACCGTCATGTTCAAGGCACCATCCAAGCTCAAGGTGGATGTCGAAGCACCGGAAGTCTACTACTACATTCCAGAGATATCCACAGAGGCCAAAGTTTTCTTCGCTGAGAACCCGGGCTCGAAAGAGGTCTGCGCAAAGGCGAACTTCAATGACCGAATGCAACCGAAACCGAAGCCCCATGTACCACAATACACTGCCGCAAGACAGGCCATCGCGCCGGCACATGTGAACTCGTTCCCGCGCATTCAGCCAAGCTTCAGCGCATCCACAGCCCCGCGCAACGACAAGCCTTATGTCTACAAGCCAAAGGAGCCGGCACGTCCCAATGTGTTTGTTTCTGTCGACACTCAATCTCTCGTGAACCAACAGAACTTCCTGGCAGAAGGATACAGACAATCGTCATTCTATGGCCAGAGATTGACTCAATCACCCCGTAAACCGATCGTTCAGTATAGCTATCCAGGTCACGAACAGCACAATCGAGGCCCAACGCCGCTACGTCCTTTCTCTTCGGATCAGTATTACTCATCCAAGATACTTCCTGCTGCTTACAATGGGGAGTATTCGAGATTTCGACGCGAGTCCCAAGGAGCTCAAACAGCGCAGCGACCGGTCTTCGATCGCGCCGATCATTCCCAGGGCTATCTGCCGAATGCAGTTCTGAAGGCTGCACTCAAGCAAGGCGGAACTTCGCAGGACTCACAGATAATGGGTGGTAGTATTTCACCAGCGGTGATCATGACACCCCATCCGTATGGTCCCGCCCCGGGTAACCGACCTTTCTCGGACGCGCGAAGTAGTCACTCTCCAACCCGTGCTCCGTTGACGCCGGCGACGCCAGCATCATCACAGTCGAAACTGGATGGCACGCAGGCGGACCATGCGTATGTTGAGAATCTGCGGCAGTTCCCATATTTGCTCAACAGCTTCTGCCGACGTGCTAATGTGTACGAATCTCCATACGCCATCGGTTCTGGCTTTACACCGAAGTATTCGCCTCTGGAGCTGCAGGAGCATAGTGAAGGTTTGAGTGACAGAAAGCCTGCGCATACGCCGACCAACTCGGTGTCGTCGTTGAACGACGCTGCCAGACAGACGAGCCATCAATGGACGCCGCCCTCTCAAGTGTGGGATCGTGCGGGATTCACGCCGAAGCAGCAAACACCCCCACCGCAACAGCGGCAGCCTCAACTGTACCAGCAAGTTGGCCCTCGCAATTATCCGCCGGCGATTCACCAGACGCCGCAAGACTTCCAACGCCAAATCCTCGGGCTGCCCAGCACAGCCAGCCGCGATGGAGCACATGCACGTGCGCTGAGGGACCAAGGCATTCTTCCGTACAACAGTTCACCGTACGGCCAAGTGCAGAGGAACAGTTTTGGGCACCCTTATGAGACAAAGATGTGGAACAACAGTCCCCAGGCACCTACGGCCAGCCCGCTGTCGGATCCGAACACCACGCCGGGTTACGGACGAGGCCACACGCCCACGAATCCTGGGCATTGGGGCATGCTGCCGCGACCGCAAGTCGAGCCGAACAGTCAGCAGCCTCCCGGTGCAGGATATGGGCCTATGCTTCCGCAGATGGGTGGCGCCGGCAGTGAGACCTGGCGGTATAATTGAGATGGAGTGCAGGGATGTTGGCCATGGTGCTGAGACAAGACGCATGGCGTGAAGGGACGCTGTCACAAAGTGATTGGCGCTCCAGTTATGTTATCAAGTATACCTATACTTATGGCTTGTAATGCGCACTGCTTCAAAGAGCTTGCAAGGAATGAATGATGAAAAGCAGATAAGCAAGTATCGAATACGCCTCTCTTCCGCACAGGAACAGCAGGAGTTGGAACGAAACGCACGCAACGCCGTCTCAGGGACTGTGGCTAGACAACAAGTCGAGCTGCACACTGTTCATCCTGTTGGTTCAGATAGCAGCCTCGGTGGGTGGCACGTGGTCGCAGGTGACCACCTCGTTTGTTCTCCGTGGGGGCAGGGGGCGTGACCAGCTCTTCATGTGACGCTTTCCTTCCTGCTCGCATCCCATTAAACAACAACTCCATCGCGACGCCGTTGCTCGTGCTTGTTGTCTGGACTCTGTACTGAACATTCGTCTCTGCGCAACACTTTCACCTCCTCGTTCGCGCCTGCCCTCGTGTCGCCTTTCCCGGCTCGGCTCTTCCCGTTCCATTAGCTCGATCCCGGTCTGCTGAGGGTCCAAGATCACACTCGCGCCTGCTGCCTCGAACTCGTGATCCAAGGCCTCCCCAAAACTCGTGATCAAGGAGACGACACCGCACGTGAAGAGCCCGGTCCACTTGGTGAGTGAACGATCAATCCGTCTTGCCCACCTCCAGAGAGATCCCCTCCGCGACACCACTGCACTGTGCGCCCGCACCGCACCGCCCATGCGCCGGCGACCGCGAGCATCGCGCCGTTGTGCCTTGTTGTTGTCGCCAGCATGTCGCGACCGCGAGGCCTGCTCAGCGCATTGCCCACGCCGTTCGCCTGATTGACTGCCTTGCGCTGCCTTGCGTGGCCATGCTGTTGGCATCACATGAGCGCGTGCACCGAACGAATGCTAACACGCCCTCTCAGTCTCTAGCAAGGCGCGACTCTGGTGTGCGGAGGCGACCACGTAGAGCTACGGACAACATTCCATCAGTCTCAGTCCCAGTAACATAGACAGCTCTTCAGTCGAGCATGGCGAGCAAGAGGAAGCGCGATACCACCGACATGCCCAATCCTCGCGCGGCGCCTGGCATGGGCAACGAGTTTGACGAGCAGTATCTTCACCACAGCGAGGAAGGAATGGACCATGGAGACCACGACATGGGTTTCGTCCTCGCCCAGCACAACGCCGACATGGGCGAGAATCCGGAACACCACCATGATCAAGGAGAGGCCGGCCATCACGACGGTTCGCGAAACCCTGGAGGACCAAGTGCTAGCGACACTGCCGCAGCGGCCATGGCCCAGTATCACACCATGACAGTACCACAGTCAACAGAGCAATCCTTTCTCGCTCAAGCCGCAGAAGCCGCAGGCGAAAGACCGGGCAGTATGGATCATGCAAATCCAAACGGACAACCGCGAACCTCGAGCTTCAGCGACTTCGACATGAACGCGCATCCGAATGGATTGTCCAATCCGAACGGAAACAGCACATCTCCGACATTGCCCAATTCGCAGAACCTCGGAGGCCCTGTGAACAAACCTTTGGTTGGTACCGAGGAATGGCACAAAGTTCGCCGAGACAACCACAAGGAAGGTATGTATTCATCTTCAGTGCGATTATACATCAGCCAATACTGACACACTTCAGTTGAGCGTCGCCGACGAGAAACCATCAACGAGGGTATCAATGAACTGGCCAAGATCGTTCCCGGCTGCGAGAAGAACAAGGGCAGCATCCTTGCTCGCGCCGTGCAGTTCATCACCCAACTCAAGGAGAACGAGACCCAGAACATCGAGAAGTGGACGCTCGAGAAGCTACTCACCGAACAAGCCATCGCCGAACTCAGCTCAAGCTGCGACAAGCTCAAGGCTGAATGCCAGCGTGCTTGGGCCGAGTGCGAGCAGTGGAAGAAAGCGGCCCAGAAAGCCGGTGCCTCCATCGACCACGACGAGAAATTGAACGGAGATGTCGACGACGCTGACTAGGTTTAAAATATTCTCGTACGGCAACACGATACGACATGTCACGCTTTTCACGACGCATTATCTTTGCTTTCATTCACGATACTGGCTTTCAAAGTTGGGAGTGCTCCAGCTCCTGTCCTCACATTAGATCGCTCCTATGGCGGCTCATGCGATGAGAATTACGGCCATTAACGATGGGTCTGGGATACGGCGTTAGACGTGGTACGCGCGGGAGTTTGCTTTCCCTTTCCGTCTGCGGGGCTGCTGTTCTTGTCCATATAGGTCTCTCTTCTGTCGGTCTGCGCCACTGCAAGTCCTCGACGACGATAATTCAAGAACGATATTTCATGACCCATTCCACATTTTCTCATCACTCTTTACTTGTCCCCTGGCTCTCACTCACCACGCAGTGCTACCGTTCTCTACTTGTCTCGAGCACTGCCCTCCTCTGTTTTGTGCGACGATGCCTTCGACGGATCGCGATATGGCCCAAGGCCTCCGCAACCCGCCTTCTTGGAAGCCTCAGCCAACTTCTGTAGTGCCGCCGATGGCTCTTTGCGCTCACGAAAAGGCGTCTCGGTCAATTCGGGAGGGATCTTGGTTGGTTCGGGTTTCTGTGCCTTCGGAGCGGCGACGTTGTTCAGCGCTGCCTTCTCGTCGAGTATGGCCCAGCTCTCTTCCTTGCTCATTCCTAGGTACTCAAGGTCGACACGCTCGAGTTCATCCGGGTCATCAATGTCAGGCGCGCGTTCCGCTCCAAGCATTTGTGCCGACTCATCCAGGAGAGAGCGAAGTTCGGAGAGGTCGCTACTGAATAGGCATCAGCGTACTGAACAGGTCAGTCAGATATCAAGCCATCGCATACTCATGAACGAGTTCAAGTACGCTTCTCTATGCTGTTTGCTTATGATTCGCCATAACACCTCGTCCTCGATGCGAATAGGTTCTGCCTCCTCCCAGTTCTCTAGAATACAGCACAGGAGGAGAAGCGCCGCTTTGATTCGATACCTGGCCGGCTAGTGGAAGCGTCAGTCTGACAATGCGGACAGCTTTCTAGCGTTCGATTTACTCACTATGGCTGAGTCGTTGAGGAGTTCACGGGCATGCATGGCTCTTTCGTCTAATTTGTCGTCGTTGTACAACTGCAGCACTCTGGCAAAGGCATCGGCAAAGTCTTCCACAGACGTGCCGCGAGAGTGGGACGATGTCATGTTGGCGAGTTAAGTCAATTGTAGAGATGCTGTGGTTGTTGTCATTACGGAAGCACATGATTCGAAAGAGGAAGTTACAGATCGAGAAGAGGAAAGATGCTAGCGTATTTAATTGGAAGGCGCTAGGGTGGCGGCTGTTTGCATGTGAAAAGATCAAAAGCCCAACACCGTCCCTAGGGTACTGAAGCGGAGAACTCTTGTTTCGTTCATCTTTCATCAAATCTCATGCCGCTGGTACAAAAGTCCCATTCGCACAAGCGAATCCAAGGTTGGGATTGAGTTCTGCTGTGGCATTCAAACAAATGACGCTGCTCGCATCGGAGCTCTGCGGAAAGACCTGAATATTGCTCATTTCGAAGTTCTTACACGACGTGTTCGTGTTGCATTCAACGATGACGGCTTCCATATGTTGCAGATTCGGGAGACCGACGTCGTACCAGCATGGCTGCATCCATACATCAGTGATCATAGACTAGAGCATGGACATGAGCAACTTACTTCCGTCACACAACTCCCATCTCCTGGAGCATACGTATTGATCGTCCCCGTCCAGTTGGTCCATGTGAAATCCTCCATATTCACCGTGCTGTTATTCGGCCTTCCGATCACAGTGCCATTCTCGCTCTGAGTCTGGCTGCCTCCCTGGTTGATGTACGTCTGCGTCACAAAGATCGGGAACGTGACGTTGTACACGCGGATATTTTGCCAAGTCACATTCTTGGCAAGGCCCTGGCCACCTACCCACGATTTGAATCGTGCGCCGTAAACGGCGTCTATGACTGTGATGTCGTCAAAGAGAACGTTGGAGATATTGGCGAAGAGGGCTTGATTCTGGCCAAGACTGCCGATTGACAGGCCGTGGGATTGATAGCCGATCGTTGCGCGCTGAATGTAGATGTTATGAGCGCCATTGGCGATAGCGAAGGCGTCATCACCGTTATAGATGACGGAGTCAAGGATTTTTATATTTGTGCCGGCGATATCGAAGCCGTCGGTGTTGAAGGGGAAGCTGCCAGAGTCGCTGTACGTGGAGATGACGCTGTTGGTGACTGTGATGTTGGAGCCCTCGAGCCGATGGTTCCAGGCGATTGGTTTGAGCGATTTGAGATTGTCAATTGTGCCGTCTGTGATGTCCCAGGAGGTGAGATGGGGACGGCCGCTTATGCCTGTGCCGTTGACTGGATTGGCGTCCCTAGGACAGTTAGTTCGAGTCATGAATGTAGTCTCTCTCCCATCTCACATACCACCAAGCCTGTCCGTGGGATTTGATCCAGCCCGTCGTGACGTTCGGTGTTGAAATGTATGAAACTTTGGTGCCGGCGAGTTCAAACCAATACAAGTTCCCGCTGCCTCCTGTAGTTACATTGTACAACTCTCGAACGTATGTGACGTTGCGAGGAAGATTCAGATTGCCGTACATCTGAATCTCGACGTTGCTGAGGTTGGTCGCCGAGATGGGTGTGAAAACATTGTAGTCCACGCCTTCGACAAACTTGACTACCCCGTCGCTCGAGCATTGTGCGAACGCCTGAGCAATGGCCGGAGAGTCATTGGCAGTTCCATTGGACGAGATGTATTTCGATTGAACCAGGCATGTCTTTCGAGCGGACGCTGATATCTGGGCGATTGCCACTGTCAATGCAAACGCAGATAAACGAGGGCCGCCGAACTTCATGGCAGTGAATTAGCTGGGAAGATTTTTTGGTTCTCAAGAGAATCCAGAAGTACACAGAGGACAGCTGCAGGTGTTTACTTTGCTTCACCCCCAATAATAGGAGTGGGTTGGCATCGGCGCATTGCATTGACGGAAAAATGGGCCTGCAAGGGAAAACACGCAAACTTGTCGCTGCACGTATACATAATAACCACGGGAAGTTCATCAATCGCTGCACGATCCCTGCAAGACCTGCAGAGCCAAGTCGTCACAATTTGTGTAATCAGAGTCGACCCTCTCAGTATTGTGCGGGCTTTTACCCATGTCGATTGATGTTCAGGTCCAAGCGAGGAAGCGCTTCGGTTAGAACTTCGGCGACTTAAAACGATGGATATAAACCAGCGGAGAACAAGCAAGATGTTCTCAGTCGCGACATGAGGAACTGATGTTCAACAGTACAAGGCGTAACCTGGCTCGGTTGTAATTCTTCGTCCTGGCTGGCTTGTAATTCTTCGTCCTGATATCATTCGTTCGGATATGTAGCAGTATTTTCAACGTCCAGCTCTTGTATCCCGGGTCGTGGTCGTTTACATTTAACACCAAGCAGCTTTCGCATGGCGGTCGAATCGATTTCCTCTTCGTCCGTTTCCTCGTCACTGTCACTCTCGTCGTCCTCCCGCTTCTCTTCCAGCACGCCAAGTCCGAGATTCATCTCGATATGCGCTTCCTCCTCGTCCACATCTTCCATGTTAACCGCGTTGCTTATGTTTGCGAGTTCGGAGTTAGCCTTCATGAGCTTCGGCATAAACTCGCGCAATCGTGTCAAGAGCACTTGTTGCTGTTCCTTCAATCGCTGCGGGTCAATTGGCGGTCTCTTTGGTTCGGAAAGATCCGTTATTCGGCGAGGCGATTCCGTGGAGTATGCTTCGAGTTCGTCGTCCTCCAGACCGGCCACGGTGTCGTCGTCATCTCCGCTGTCGCTATCGCTGCTGGACTCGCCGAGACTGCTGTCGGACGATTCGGGCTCGGACTCGTCGTCAGCGGCGGCGGAGACGGAGCTCACACTGGTCTGTCTCGTTTCTGCAGAGGCGGGAGGACTGCTTCTCAGGGCAGAGCCTTCCGACGTAGAGCAGCTGGGCGAGGCACTGCTGTCATCGAAAGGAGACAGTCTCGTGCGCTTGGAGCATTCGCGTCGCGTCGAGATGGCAAGCAGCTCCGCTTCGGCGGAGCTTCGCTTGGGCACCATATCGTGGGGTTTCAATATGGGAGGATAATGTGGGAATCGATGTTCGTTGTGTCGAATCTTTTGGAGGGGGTAGCACGGCCCGAACGCAAACGGAGACCACTCCGATAGAGTTTGAGCCCCATACGACGATTACGACTACACTTCTTGCTTTCCTGCCTCTGTCCATTACGAGCATGCTGATGAGCCTGTAAGCCTTTACCCATCCTTCGTCGGCTCACAGTCGCCTACCACGCAGACCCTGCCGATCTCCTGTATGTCGAGCGCTAGTCCGGCGGAGATACTAATCATACAACGGACATCAAGGGTAAACGTGATCGAAGCGATGTCAAAGGCTTGATGGGATAACATTGGAGCTGGGTTATGCCCGAGCTGAAACCAGCAATGGCGCTGTTCTTTGGCAACTGTCGTCAAGTTGGTGGGTTGAAGCAATCAAGTCTCGCTTCCAGATTTCGCTTGAGACCTTTGGGCAGACCTGCTCTGCCGGCAGGTTACTTCATGCATTTCCTTGCTCCTTGATGATGCCCCTGTTGAGTTGGACCTGCGCTAGGATCTTGTCTGCTCCCTTCTCAACGAGCAGTCCTGCAGCATCGAAACCAAGTTGATCGGCCTGCTCAAGCGTCGTGATTCTCCGCCGAGTTTCAATTTCGGCTGCGTCCTGGCCGTCCAGGCTCACAACAATGCCGCGCATGATGAGTTCGTCAGTGAGTTCATCCTCATCCTTCGCCTCTCCGTTGTTTACTGTGGCGACACCAGACAGCTGGTCATAGTCTGCAGCCGGCTTGATGCCAACACCAACGTGTGTGTCGTGCATGCTGGTCTTCTTCGTAACCCATTCTGTTTCGACACCAATTGGGACGGAACAGCCTCCTTCCAAGGTTCGCATGAGACTGCGCTCTGCAAGCACCTGCTTGGTCGTGCGATCACAACCAATCTTTGAAAGCAATTCTGTTGTTCTCGAATCGTCCTTTCGAGTTTCAATTCCAAGAGCTCCTTGTCCGACGGCATGCAACATACCTCCATTGTGCTTGGAGAGATATGAATTGATGCGATTGCTCAGTCCCAGGCGATCCAGACCCGCAACCGCGATAACAATAGCAGAGTATTCCGAATTGGGGTCGTCCAGCTTTCCAAGGCGGGTGCCGATGTTGCCTCTGACGTCCATGAATTTGAGCTGAGGGAAGAAACGCTTCAATTGCGCGGTACGACGTAGACTCGAGGTGCCAACCACTGAGCCTTCAGGGAGGTCCTTCAGTGATTTGACCAGGCCGACAAGCGTGGGCTTAAGGACCAATGCGTCCCGCGGGTCTTCCCTCTTCATCACGCATCCGAGTTGAAGGTGAACGGGCAATTGTGTGGGCATATCCTTCAGACTGTGCACAATCAAGTCCAGCTCTTTGCTCTCCAATAAGACCTCCAGTTCTTGTGTCCATAGCGCCTTCTCGTTGAACTTGTGCAGCGCAGTTTTCTGATTGTTGTCGCCCGTTGTGCTCATGGCGTGGATCTCGAAGTTGTGTTCTGGCCATGCCTCGCGCAATGCCTTGACCACCTCGTCTGCCTGCACTCTGGCGAGTAGTGATCTTCGCGTGCCGACATGGAATGTCTGTGTCTTCTCCGTCGGTGCCGCGGATTTGAGGACCTTGTGGGCGTCCATGTCTGCCATCGTGTACTATCCGGAGGCAGGGATTGTGACTTCAGTTGCCAGTGAACCGAATGTATGTACCTTGAGAAGAGTACAACTGTCAACTGTCCATTTTACCACACTGACTTTTGCGCTGCTTCTCCGGTACGCTGTTCCCACAAGCTCCAGTCGGTTGCCCCTCGGCCCCCACTATTAGCGTACCGTTGGCGTTCCGGCCCGGCCCGATTCCGCATCATTGCTGCCCTTCTGAGCTGCAGTGCTGCAGTGCCGCCAACGATGAAACACGAGGGATAGAACCACCGAAGCATTCTTGCCAGCCAGCCATGTGAGGCCACATGAGACTCAGGCTGCTTTCTGCCCTTTCACGCGACATGTTCCTGTGCTAGTCTCTGCTTCGTACAGACGGTCGCAACACTCCTTGCTTCTCGTATCCCTTTGTCTCCTCACTCCTGTCTTTTCTGTTACTTGACCTCTGAAAGCGAACAAAGACAACGGATAATAAACAACGTCATACTATCTTTCACAACTCAGCCGCATTCACTCATGGCGAACCCCCCACGCCTCCAGGTCTCTGCCTTGCCAGCCATCGGTGCAGAAGAAGCCGCAGCAACCACGTCGCCAGCTCGTGGCAGGGAGATGCTGAGCTTTCTCAACTCACGACTCAACCAGAAGAACCGTGCCCCTCCACTCGTCCACAGCTGGGACTTCTGGCACGACCGCCAGGAACGATCAGCCAACCCAAGCATCGTCAAATCCTCAGACGGCAGCGCCTCTGGAACCTACGAAGACCGTCTTGAACCTCTTGCCCAGATCAGCGATGTCAAACAGTTCTGGAGCGTCTTCAACAACTTCGATGTCAACCAGCTGAAGCTTCGTGACTCAATTCATCTCTTCCACAAGGGCGTAAAGCCGGTGTGGGAAGACGCCCGGAATGCAAAAGGTGGAAGCTGGACCTTTCGAGTGCCGAAACAGCACGCAGGCGATTTCTGGAAGGAGATCTGCATGATGGCCATTGGCGAACAGCTGCAGGAAGCCATCGAGGAGCCGGACAGGACAACATTTCGGGACGACATCTGTGGTGTGAGCCTAGGTGTTAGATTCAACAGCATGCTGGTGCAGATATGGAACCGAGATGGAGACCACGAAGCGGGCATTCAGCGGATAGCAAAGACGGTACTGGACGGTCTCTCTGCAGACCTGCAGCCAAAGGAAGGGGGCCATTATTACAAGAAGCACAGTGAGCATGCAGGATTCGGCGGGAATGCTGCATCTGCATCTTGGGATGCGAACTCCAAGCCAAGCTCTTAAAATGCCACGCCACCAAGCCAACCCCGGGTCACAGTCCTGGAAGGGAAATACTGCAATACTGACACGATGCTGGGGCTGCCAAATCAGGATGGAGGTGTTTGGTTCACATGTGTGCACGGAATGTTTGTATGAAGTCTAGACACATGTAATGGAGGACAGGACAATGCATGGACGATACTGGGAAACTTGTTTTTGATGGTGCTTGAACTCAGTGATATGCCAAATGATGAGAATATCAATGCGCGTGCGGCTTCCATGCTCTGTCTTCTTCTCCATCTCTTTGCACGTACTATCGTAGTAATTGCGCACAGACGCAGTTGTGGTGAATGATAGAAGTTTGGGGGCGCAAACCTAAGCACCCACCTCCACACAGGCGCGTACTTCGTCTCTACGACGCGTAACTTTGCTGAACAACACACATCCCACACATCACCGCCAGCAATGGCTCCCGATGCGGATCTCGGTATGGCGAGGCGATCTGAGACGAGTGCGGCAATTGCTGACCAGCGCTTTGCAACAGACCAGCAGCCACTCAAAGGCGTCGTGCTTTGCTGTACATCGCTTTCGCAGGATGTTCGAGTAGGTGCCGCTTCATTCCAGATACCGGATTGACTGGTACAGTGTCAGCTGACGACCTACTCCTCAAGACCAAGCTCGCCAATGTTGCCAGTCAGATGGGCGCGGTCCATAAGCTGGACCTGACAGCCGATGTGACACACTTATTGGTAGGAAGTATCAACACGCCCAAATACAGATATGTCGCCAAGGAACGGCCCGACATTCGCGTCCTGTCGCCAGATTTTATCGAAGCCGTACGCCAAGCATGGACAGCGGGTGGAGAGGTGGATGTCGAGTCACTGGAGAAGAAGTACACGCTGCCACCATTCTTCGGCTTGCAGCTGTGCTTGACTGGCGTCGAGGACCCGACATCGAGGAAAGAGATGGAACGAGCCATTACTGAGAATGGTGGAGTCTACAATGGGGATCTCACGAGACAAGTGACACATCTGATCGTTGCGAAGCCTGCTGGGGCCAAATACAACCACGCGAAGCTATGGGGTTTACCGGTGGTCAGTTTGAAGTGGTATGAAGACTGCCTCACGCGCGGGCTGTCCGTCGATGAGAGCTGCTATCTACCAGAGATGCCTCTCGAGCGGCAGGGTCTGGGTGCCTTTCGCACTGTGCCTAAGAGGACGAGCCTGGGCAAGAGAGGGCGAGATGATGAGCACACAGCGACCAGCAGCGAGCCGGGACGCAAGAAGTTGAGGAAGAGCGCGAGCCAACGTCTCAACGCGCAAAGTCAAGACTTCTGGCAAGACTTCGCCCCTGCGAACGATATTCAGGTGGACAACACGACTATGGATGCTTGGAACGACGAATCTCAGGCCACGGAGAATTCCGCCAATAAAGCCTCGATGTCAGATGCCGCCATCGATCTGCCAGCGCCGAGCAGATCTTTGCAAAAACCGCAAGGACTTTTTGGTGGCCTTGTGATCGTGATCCATGGCTTCAACGATTCACGTACATCGAAACTTCGACAGTTCCTCGAGCCGAATGGAGCAATAGTGGCAGCATCCGCCCAAGAACTTCAAGCAGCAGCCGAGGACAATTCTTGTCATGGCAGCTGTCTTGTTGTACCACATGACAAATCACTGATTCTACCAGCTGTGCCTGCTGGAACTATTGTGGTGACTGAGTGGTGGGTTGAGCGATGTATCCATGTGAAACAGAATCTCGATCCTGGTAAAGATCCTCTCAGCTCGCCATTGTACAACGCAGTAGTGGCGGGCTTCCAGAATTTGACCATATCGACTACAGGCTTCACTGGAGTCGACTTGCGAATGACCGCTGAAGTTGTCAAGATGATGGGAGCGTTGTATCAGGAGAAGCTTGGGCCGACGACTTCGATACTTGTATGTGGGACCGAGACGGTGAAGAAAGAGAAGGCATTTTACGCCATGAAGCACCGCATACCTGTCGTGTCGGCGGAGTGGCTCTGGCAATCGCTGAGAACCAAGGAGGCAGCATCTCAGGATCAATACGCGGTGAATCTATCTCCTGGAGATTCGAATGAACCGTCTACCAGCAGCCCAGCTCTCGGTAGTGGCCGTTTGCCTCCTTCTCGAAAGCCTGGCGGAGACCACGAGCCTCATCGGGAGCGCCTGTCGAACACTCGTAAGCGCGCAACACCTACGTTGCCCCTGGCGGTCGGCCGACCCCTTTCGCCCAAGTCAGGCAAGGCACCTCATTGTCCCTTTATTCTTGAGGATGATGAAGATGAAGACGCAGTTGGCATACCGAGTGAACCTCCAGTCCATCGTCAAGCACGCGATGCAGGTGTCTTGTCTGTGCCGTCTGACGCGGCCAAATCGCTCCGCGAGATTTCGCCCAACACATCACCACTGAAGAACAACCCCATATCACTTGACACGCATCCAGACGGCGACGAAGCTGCGTCAGAGGCAGTACGTGAGAAAGACGCAGAACCATCGATACCACAGCAGAGCCCGCAACATAGTCCTGAGAAAGAGAACGGGTACAGCCCGAACGCAAAGAGACATCTAACCTCCGAGCTGGCCGGTCTCTTGAACCGACATGTTGACTCCGACAAAGCCACGCATCAAGCAGAAGAGAAGAAGAGAAAGAACAGACCGCTAGGACGCAACATCAGCGTCATCTCCCACCGGTCAACTTCGACTTCGGGAACTCCAGCGGACGATCCTGAACACATATCGCCTGCAGATGGCTTTGCGCCTTCGCGAGAGGTGCCCAGCCTGCCACCGAGCACGCAGCTTGGCTACGAGACTCCAGAAGCCGAAGCACATCGGCGAGAGATGAGCAAGAAGATGGGATGCGTGCTGCCCGAGGATGTAGGCCGGCGGACCACTATTGGCACCGTCAAGGATAGTCGCGAAGTTGCTGCACGTTCGATCAAGGGTGCACTGGGAAATAGAAGCAAGACGCGGAGTCGTCAGAATAATACCTGAAAAAGAGGAAGACGATCTCGATCTTATTCTTCTCGCTGGCGAAAGGGCACCGAAAGCTGGCATTGTCCCTGAATAGGGAATCCGATTCGGCAGATCAACAGTCGAGACCCTCGGAGTAATGTGTAACTACGAGTTTCAAGAAACAGAAGCAGGGCACGCATCTCGATGACATTGATATGTATGATGTCGGACAAGGTCGCATGGCGATCCTGCACACCGGGGGCCCGGAGATTTTGTGGGTGCATGCAGCAAACATGGACGACCGCCTATTGCGACCGGGGTACGAGGCTTGGAATCAACCACGCATGGAAATGCGACTGCCAACAATGGCCGTGTATCGTTCGGTCGGACAGAGTTTGGAGAAAATAGTTTGCTGCACACGAGAAAAATGTTTATCGAATGATAATGGCTCTTTGATGTCCACGCAAGCTCTCCGGTTTTGGGTGCTAGATCATGGACGGTACAACCAATTATCAGAGCTCATTGTTACTTTTCCCCGCGGCGTAGGTTCAGGTGTACAGATACGGCTGCTGCGATTCCATTCCACTGAAGGACGAGTCGGATGTGATGTTCTTAGCGTCTTTTGTTCGGTGTTGCAAAGTCAAGACTTCTCACACGGTATTTTCTTCGACATCATCGGTGACGGTGAAGCGGGCGAAGATTCTGCTCAACATTCCCTTCATCAGAGATTTCCGCTCTGCTTCAGCATCAACGTCTTGCAAATGGCGGATCAATGGCGGGCGATGCAATGTGATAGTACGTATCTTGCCCCACTACGCCACCTTTTTCATGGTCCTGCGCCAGTGCAGTCTCCATTGGGAATGAGCAAAGCTTGATTCTTCTTAGTGACAGGATATTTGTGTTGTGGGCTGCTTACGGCGGACGCAGGAGTGTTGGTAGCTTGAGTGAGAGCAAGCCACGCATGCAATGTTGGGCCGTCTTTGCGAAAAGTCGCGCTGGTGAGGTTGATGTAATGAGTAGGAGGCCGGAGTGATCTGCGCGGCCGTTTGATGATAACGGCGATACCATGATTGATGAGAGGAGCATGCTATGCTAGCGGCCGATGCCGCCAAGTGAATGATCTTCCACGAGGGAGCTCTTGGTGCTTGTCAAGGTATTGATCCTGGCTGTGCATCCGGCACATCATTCAGTCGAGAAGCAGCGCGGATACATTCGGGATGGCGTGCAGCGTGTTGACGTCGCAGGTCAATATTCTACGGTAGAGTGTCGGATTGTTATTGCCGCAGTAGGAGAAGTAGGGCAGCCGCTCCGAACCGCTCGTTCTGTCAGATGGCTGTCTTGTCATGTCCTAGAGGGGTGAGCACGAGACCTGCCACGCGAGGCCTGCCGCTGCGTCGTGCATCGTCTGAGCGGACATGTCGGCAGCCGGGAAATACATGTGATGCTCCCTCTCGCTTTCTCAACGCCGAGGGCGCAG
Organism: Mycosphaerelloides madeirae; assembly: GCA_002785995.1. Classification (NCBI taxonomy): domain Eukaryota; kingdom Fungi; phylum Ascomycota; class Dothideomycetes; order Mycosphaerellales; family Mycosphaerellaceae; genus Mycosphaerelloides; species Mycosphaerelloides madeirae. Next base: position 128,553 of record NHNV01000008.1, on the reverse strand, counting down.
TGTGGCTGGGAAGGATGGAACGGATGGAGGTAGCAGGACTGTGAAAGAGGGTCGGACTAGTTGGCTGGCAGTGCAGTGGTAGGAGGTGGTAGTGTGCATATTAGGGCGAATGGCAGGCGGATGTTAGAGTTTGGGAGGCAGAGTTGCAGGAAGGAACATGAAGCCACAGACCCGCACCTTCTCCGCCGTCTTCCACCCGCGGGCCAGATGACGTTGTGTTGGCGACGCTTTCGCTCTGCGGTGAAGAGTAGGTGTATAGCAGACGAGAAGCCAATTGGAATCAGCCGGAGCCTAACAGCCCAATATGTACACGGTAATCATCCCCATAGTCATCACGGCGGCTCCTTCGCCATGCTGCCTCCCGTGATACGCGTCCGCTTTTAGAGTTGCGAAGTCGACGGATGGTGATCACGTAGGCATTATTGTTCTGGTCGTAGTGTGTTCTTTGTCCCGCCTTGCCGCCGTTGTTGTTCTTGCTTCATTTCTTCGTTTCTTCGTTTCTTCGTTTCTTCCCCCTTCACCATCCACCCTGGACACTACACCACCGTCGCACCTCCACTCCGCTCCACGACTCGCTGCGCACACTAGACGTTCTTTCTTGGAACGACATCTGCGTCCGCCTGCTTTGCGCTCCTAGCGGCCCGGCAGCATTCCGGATTTCTGAGCCCGCCTCATTGGTCCCTCCCGCCGCAGCTCTCCAGCTTTTCCTGGTCGATCCAGCAGCGTCATCGTCACAACACAGCAGCATCACAGCAACACCAGAGAGCGCGTCAGAGACTGCGAACCTACTGAGCCCGCCCGGTGCCAGTGCCGGTGCTCAGCATTCTGCGTGCGTGGGAGGACAACGCTGCACGCTGTTTCTGGCGGGTCTGCGCCTCGCTGCCCGGCCTTCCTTCGACTGCTCCGTCGTCTCCGTGCTGTCAGCGCGCACAGCCAAGGTTGCCCAAGGTTGTTGCCAGGACAGGGCGTACAAGCCATCAATTACCACGTCCCGGCTGCGCGGGAGTCTGAGCCCCAAACCGCACGTCTCGCGCTCCCCTCCCTCCCTGTTCTCCCAGGCCAGTCTGACGTGCCGAGCGTCGCCCAAAACACAAACGCCCTCCTGCAGCCCTCTGTAGATGAGGCAATCTAGCACCGCCGCCGTCCCGGGAGCGCATGTCATTCGCGTGTCTGGTACATGAAACGTTCCCAATCTCAAAAATCTTGCATTCGCCGAGCTTGGTCGTCGATTGCTTTTAGCACAGATCTCATTTCTGTCAATTCGCCTGCGGTGAGTAACACAGCTCCTCCCTGTCGCCCGCGAAAAGACCGCCTGTGCCCGTCGTCTGCGCTGGCAGGTCCCATCCGTAGCGATGTGTGACCAACCCTCCACTCGCCCAAGATTCTCCAGGCAAGACTGGGCATGGGTGCGTTTTGCAACCCGGCACATATCACCGCATCGGCCACGGCCTTGATTGTTTCGATATGTTGCAGATCCAGCCAGATATTAGTGGCTGTCTTCACTACGCATGTTGTCGAAACTACATCTGGTGCCACGCCTGCCATCGTTGCCGCCTGCACTATTTCGTCTCTTTCCTCCTCATTGTCGGCCTGCCATCTTTTACTGACAATCTTCACTATGGCAGTGTCCTATCGTTCATCCACTTACGGCCTTCTTTACTACGACCCCGCTAACCACCACAACGATACCGACAAACCCCCGAAGCTATACAGGCCTCGACGCGTTGGCCCTGGGCGAGTTTCCATCAAGTCGATCAACGACCCTGCACGCGAAGATCGAAAGACCGAGCAGGTCCCCTATCCTTTCAAACAGGGGCGCAAGCCATCTTTCAAAGTCAAGCTGGCGGGTACACGCGAAAACGCAAAACGTTTCCTTCGCTCCGTCATCGCCCCTCCCAGCACTCCCTCAGAGCCTGCTCGACAGCAATCAATCGATAACGGCAAGAGGAGGTCGTGGTCACCCCTCAAAAGGACGCAATCGACTCGCTCTGGCGAGAGCAGTACACCAGGTGCAGAGCAGGATACAGCAGACAGTATGAGGGGTGGAATTCGCTCACACATTGGCGGGCCCATCAATGCCCACCTGCAACGACCGCGGTTGAACAGCGAAGCACTCAGTTCGTCAACATCATTGGCCCAGCCTCCGAGTATCAATGGAAATCATTCATCCCCTCGATTCGATACGTCTACCACGGACAAGGTAATACCAAATATGAATCTGGATGAGGAAAAGCCCATTGCATCAGGAAATGGCGTCAGTATGGGCATCCATCTTGCGGAACCAGTATTGTTTCTACAAGGTTTCGAGAACGCAGATCATGGACCTGGAAACACTGCAATGCTGCGAGGTGGGTTGCATCTGCGGGTGCAGAAGGGCGCAAAAATCAAGGCAATCACGCTCAAGTTCAAAGGCACGGCCATCACGAAGTGGCCAGAAGGCATACCACCTCGCAAGACGGAATTCGAAGAGAAGGACACGATTATGCAACACACATGGCCCTTTTTCAACGCTCAATTCGAGAGTGCTGAGAAGGGCACCAATGCCGATCATGTTCAGCTATTCAGAGGAGGAGACGGCGCTTCGAACAGATTAGACGCACTCGGTCGATCAGTGGACACGGGTTCGGCGATCAATCTTGGTTCAAAAGAGGCGAAGAAGTTGGCACTCTCGGTCAATCAATCGCGAAGTTTTGGAAAGACCGACCCGCCGCCAGGTCCTACTGTGGCTGCGAAAGGACATCGGACTTTCCTGCCTGGTGATTACGTCTACAATTTCGAGCTACCGCTGGACAGTCGACTACCCGAAACGATCGATGTTGAACTTGGATCTGTGAAATATGAACTCGAAGCAATTGTTGAACGATCAGGAGCATTCCGAGCGAACCTGGCTGGAAGCAAAGAGGTCACGCTCATCCGAGCACCGGCTGAGGGATCACTGGAACAAGTGGAACCAATTGCCATCAGCAGGAATTGGGAAGATCAACTGCACTATGACATTGTCATCTCTGGCAAGAGTTTCCCGCTTGGGACGCAGGTTCCAATAGCGTTCAAACTCACGCCGTTGGCCAAGGTGCAGTGTCACCGGGTGAAGGTTCTTATCACTGAAAACATCGAATACTTCTGCTCGAACAAACGGGTGCACCGGATGGAGCCCACGAGGAAGGTGCAGCTTTTCGAAAAACGATCCGATGGGCCGCCGACTAGCACATTCCCAGGCAGCACGATGCGAGTGACAGCAGGAGGTGGGATTCCTTACGATCAAAGAGCACGGGCAGCAAGAGGCGAAGATGTTACTCCATCGGACTCAACCAATTTACTCGGCAATCTTGAGGGCGATACCAATATTGGACCGACCGAGATGGAGTTCAATGTTCAGCTTCCCAGCTGCCATACGATGAAGGAGCGAGATCGTAGCCAACGGCTTCACTTCGACACGACATATCAGAACATTCAGGTACATCACTGGATCAAGATTGTCATGAGACTGTCGAAACCAGACGCCAACGATCATACCAAGCGCCGACACTTCGAGATCTCAATCGACTCACCCTTCCACATCCTCTCGTGCCGTGCAACGCAAGCCAACATTTCACTGCCGGCTTACACCTCGCCCGAAGCGACACCCATGAGCGCCAACCTTTTCGACTGTGGTTGCCCTGGTGCAGCCCGACGGAGAAACTCGCCGACGGGATTTGTGCCCACGTTGTCATCACTGGATACCGATAGCGACGCCCGTCAACGGTCGATCGCGCCAACAGTAGCTTCACCAGGCTTGGCCAGACCGCCCACAGTACACGCCGCAAACCATCTGGGCCACAATCGAATACAGTCTGTGGATCGACCGATGCATTTGCTTAGAGCGCCTTCGTTCAATCCGCCTGCATTCGAGGACGAAGAGCCGCCGCCACCGCTCATCACGCCGCCTCCCATGTACGAGAGCATTGCCAGTCCCACGAGCGGTCTGGCGGATTACTTTGCTCGCTTGAGCGATACGTATGATGACGAGGATAGCGGTGACGAGTCACATCGATCTGGACGCGTCAACGTCCCTCTCACGCCCGGTGGACGCATTAACAGGAGTATGGATCTTGGGAGAAGTTGGGTGCCTGTCGGAGGGAGGTAGTACCCGTGGCATCGTCGTCGTGCACGGACTGACTGATTCTTGCTGGAGGTATTTAGAGCATTTCGAAAAATCTGAGACTTTCTTTGCTTGGCTTTTGGATAAGCATTGTGGATACGATTGTGAACGATGGATGAGATGAAAAAATTGTTGATATTGCGAGCGTTTTCGAAAGCATTGAAGGGAAAGTACGTTCTTGTGGTGAAAGGTGGATATTGCATCTTTCTTTGTCCAGGGCGATTCAGTTCGACTTATCAATATGGCGGACCCGGTTTTGCGGATGGAAATTGGGAGGTAGCTATGCACAGTGAAAGCATTGTTAATGATTGATATATGTTCTTCTGCGTTTTCTTCGTCATTTGCGCTCGTCGATTCATCCATATATGTATCCAAATTCTTCTGCGCGTAAAAAGTATGTTCATTGTGTTACCGTCGGTCCCCTCTCTGGATGTCCATAGTCATCTTCGCGAAGAACAGGCTGTCCACCCAGTTCGTGCCGTGGAAGTGGCTGGGGACTATGAAACGTGAAATCTGAGTGCCCACGGTCGCTGTATGAATGACAATCTCATTCTCAATCAACGTCGGCGTCGTCTCGTTGTTCGGACCTGTTTCGCCTCGTTGCGCAGCCACGGCTAAGAGCAGCAAGGCTCCGCTAAGGGCGTATGTTGAGCGCATCTTGAGACGGCTCTCCGAGGTCCGCCTATCTTTCAAACGACATTTGGTAGACGCCCGAGAATCGTTGCCAGCGGGTATTTGCAGATGAACCAGTCCCACAAGGCAAAATGAGGAGGGAAGAGAAGGTCAATCGGACAAGGACCCCTCTTCTTGTAGCACCCATTGCGAAACGATCATTGGCGGCTGCGACCATTCCAAAACGGCTGGCTTGCAAAGTACTGTATGCGTGCGGCGTAATTGCAGATTGTCTTGAACTCTACATGGGGGCTGAAAGGCCACTAACGAGCTTCGCTGCCCTATTTTGAGGCTTCGAGGCTGCAGTATCAGCTCGCTTAATCCACGAAGGAGATCATGAGAGCAGGCTGTAAGATGTGCCGCGACACCCGATCGGGCATTTCGCCGTCGACTCCAATTGTCGCATCTGGAAGAGGATGATGGCGATGAGAAAGAAGGAGGAGCGAGGGAAGAAGTCAAAGATATTTGACACGTGACTCGCGCACTAGCTCAGGGTCCGACTCCACATGCCCACTTCGTCCTGAGAGTGAATGTATGCGCAAGCTGGCATTGCAACTCTCCTCCGGACGACAGACTCCCGCGTCAACCGCTCCGCACCCTCTCACACTGGCGGCCGTAGGATAGGCGCGGCGCCTTCGCGCTGCGACGAGCGCAACGTCTCGACCGGCCCACGATGCTGTGCCATTGCCCGAAGCTGACGCCGCTCCAGTCGCGACTGGCGGCCTCCATCTCAACCCTCGCCCTACTTTTCCTGATATACTGGTCGTTGTCAAATCCGCGCTTCGTGTATGCTGCTGAACTGGCAGTCGATGGGAGTGGAACGCTAAGAAATGGAGAAGATCACAACTGGCACCGGATACCGGACGGCGTTGTGTTGGACAACGATGCAGAGCAAGAGGAGGCTGAAGGCTTGAAGGCACAGACATTGCTACTTGCAAAGAGAAACACCACGACTACACAATTCCAGGGCAACAATATCGCTACGCCGTTCGAAGCTGCAGAAGAGAGTCTGACGGTCTGGGAGTACCCGAACAACCTGCTCACATCCGAGCATGCAGACAACGGCACAGGCCTACCAAGTCCTTTGCTTGGCCTGGAAGATAGTCAAGCAGATTCGAGTTCAGGTACGACAATATACATTTCGGCCAATGTCTGCAGCCAGCCACAGTGGACTGGTACAGGAACTCAGGACACTGGACCACCGCAGCTCGTTCTTTATGTCTCTCAAGTCGCAAACAATCAAGACCTTGGCCCGAACGGAAGTCAGCAAACTATGTACAACTTCACGGGTGGATTTGTGAATGCTACCGTCTCGGGTGCGTCAGGAACTTGGTATATGGCCGTGTCTGCGCCCAGCTTGTCGACTAACTTCACGGGATCGTGGAACTACGAACTCGCTGTCTCGATAGACGACTACTTTCATCGTGTGGATTCAATCGACTTTCTGTTTCTCGTGGATACGGATGATAGTTCGGCACTTTTGTTGTCTGGCAACCTCACTGAAGACGCCGTAAACACAAAACCGTACCAAAGCTGGGTCAATAACACCGCGCCATTCATCCTATTTGCTACCAACAACAACCATACTGGCTATTTGGGAATGGAGAAATCTTTCTGTGGACTTCAGACATTCATACGGAACAATAGCCAGATCGAGGCTTCGCAAACAGATCTGGACGGCAACAGCACCAATGTGCAGATGGGGATAACCACGCGAGGACCTGGCCACTTCCCAAAACAGCAATTCTACATCAGGAACCTGAGCACTGCGACTCCCTACACAGCTTTCCTTGCCATGGATGGCAACTCCACAGCCTCGGGCAATGGCGTTGTTAGGGGTGGTGGTACGGTCTTTGGCTCTGACGTGTCATTCAACACGAAGGCCGATGGAAATTGCCAATTAATGTTCAACCTGACATTCTGCAGCGAGGTTGCCTATGCGGTTCCTGCAAATTCTGGAAATTCCAACGTATCCACTTTCGAACTGCTGCAGAACTTCTACGACAATTACACGACGACGTGGTACAAATTGTTCAATTACACTCTGGCACAGATCCCGTGTAACACCACTTCGGATGCGCAGTACTCAATGGCGAAGAATTGCACCGATTGTGCAGCAGCATACAAAGAATGGATGTGCGCCGTATCGATCCCTCGCTGCGAAGACTTCTCCAACCCCGCCCTCTACCTACAACCTCGCAACATGGGCCAGGAATTCTGGAACAATAACTCCATGCTGGACGACGATATCCTTCAAACTAACTATCGCCCTATGCTCGGTGCACCTACCCTCCCAGGTAGTAACGCCTTCCAGCAGACCTTCATCTCGTCCTTCGCAACCAATCAGTCCCGAAACATCGCCATCGACCAGACGATTAAGCCTGGGCCGTACAAGGAAGTCTTGCCGTGCGACGACCTCTGCTATAGTCTAATGCAGAGCTGTCCGGCTTCGATGGGGTTTGCTTGTCCATACCCGGGCCGTGGACTGGAGGCGAGCTATGGGAAACGTTCATCCAACGGACAGGTGGAATGTAGTTATCTAGGTGCATTTTACTACAAGAACGATGCCTCTTCAGTCGGATTGGTTCCGGCGGTGTGGAAAGTTATCGTGTTGGCTGGTCTGATTGCTGTGACTTCGGCGTTCTAACGACTTGATGAAGAAGCGGGAAATTTGTTCTCGAACTTGGGCGTTTGCGGCGTTTTTCTCTCTCCATCAAAACAGGCTCTGGGACCTGAGGACTGGCTGCCTACATGTATTGTTGTGTGCGCATTGTTAGATGAGAGGCTGTGTATGAGAACCAAAGTATCGATAAGAGTTTCTTTCTGCATTGCTTTCATTTCTGCGTGTGAACGAGCTTCAATGTACATCGTCATCGATCAACTAAATTACATGTGTATATCTTGTCTGTCTCTAGAGACATTATATTTCAACCATTACATCTTTTTGTATATCAACATGGGTATCATCATCGAATGAGATAAGAACTGATGGAATGGCCGTTTGGTCGTGTGGCGTGAAGAATAAACGCGGAAATCGCTGGGACGCTGCAGTTGTGTGAATGGCTAAAGGGAAAATGCGGCGGTGGTTGGCGTGATATCGTCATCGGAAAAAGGGCCAATCGAAATGTAGACGAAGATTAAGGTCAGGTAGTGGCGACAACGACGAGTGCGATCTATTGGCAGAAATCAGTCAGTCGGTAGCCTGCAAAGGGTGAAGGGAGGGATGCAACTCACCACAGCTCCAATCACGAGCAAACCAATAACACTCATGATCCGATTCAGCATCCTCCACCACTTCGCTTTCAAGTACGTTCGCTCTTCCCTCCAACGCCTCTCCGCATCGCCAGCTTCGTGCTTCATCATGGCGATCTGCACGTCCTCTTCCGAGCCCTCAAACGTTTGCTTCTCCAGATCGAAGGCATTCGTGGGCTTTCGCGGCAGTGGCAGGACAGCACCAAGCATCCACAGCAATGGACAGACGAAGCCGAGCATAAAGAGGAGGATTTGTCGATTGCAGCGTGAGGTTATTAGGGTGTCGAGACCTGAGACGAAGCTGGGTGCTTGCCAGGCTGAGAGGCGATTCTGGGAACTGCGTTTGGAGGGAGCTAGGTGAGGGTCATGGACGCCGAAATCGCTCAATCGGTCTTTGGTCATAGGTCGGGGGAATTCCATGTGGTCCCATTGTCTTTGTTTGCTGTATTTCCTTGGTAGGGGGCGTCGTTGTGATTCTGGGGGACTGTGAGAGTCTTTGAGGACTCCCCATCGTGGTTGTCCAGAGGGTAAGACATCCGGGGAGTGCTCCATGCCTGGCAGGGGGGGAAACGGCCGGATGGCCATGGAATCCTGAGACGGTCGGTCTTGTGAAGGTCTGGATCTGCCGCTCTTTCGAATCTTGGATGATCGGCTGTCTCGTTGGTGCGATCCTGCCCGCTTTCGCGTGCGTGGCCGGAAGATGCTGGGCAAGAAATGGCTGCTTGTGGGACTTGATTCAGCATTATTTTCGTAATCAGCACCCAGTCGGCTAGTAATGCTTCGCTCTGTTAATGAGCTCTCATTGCGCCGATGCCTGGTAGGACGTCTGCTGATATTCGACAGACTTCCAAAGGATGTTTTGCTCGCCAATACCGCGGTACCGCTGTAGAAGTGCTTGGCCCAGGTTGGGAAAAGACTGCTGCCCTGGCTGAATCTCTCGCTGTCGACGTAGCTTATCTGGCTCTGCTGTCGCGAGTGGCCCGGGGTACCGTTGCTCCTCCCACGCAGAGACTTGCCCGATCTCTGTTGCCGCAGTGGTGGTCCTTGGAGTGCCGATAGCGTGTCGAAATTCTCGTCACTTTCGACATTTGGCGGGACTGGCGGCATTGGTGGCAACGGACCATCGTACTTGCGTGGCGCTCCCACCGCGAGTGGCTTGACATTGGCTTTGAAAAGTGGTTGTGGAATGGCAGACTCTTCCCGGTATATGCCCAGTGTCATGTCTCCAACATCCTCTTCGAACTCACTGCTGCTCGTTCCGCGGGTTCCCAGGGAATGCGCTGGCGCACTGTCGTTCCTAAGATGGAGCTTCGGCGACAGTGGCAGACTGCTGGAATCATCGCCGGTCAACACGCCACTCCCAAGGGAGAAGTGACTTAGATGTTGACTTGCTGTTCGACTGCGATCCGTCTCGCTCTCGCTTGCGATCGTGCTGAGGTGACTGCTGAACGGTCGTTTGGGGTATGGCAAGGTATCAATATCCTCGTTGTCCATATTGAAACCGCCTCGCGAAGAGCTGGCGAGAGAGCTCAGAGATTCGGAGCCCGCTTTGTGGCGTAGTCGTTTTTTTGGTATTTGGAGAGGAGGTAAAGTGTCGTTGGACTGTAGCGAACCCCAGGAACTGGTTGTTGCCAGGCTGCGGCCAGTTTCTGAACGGGGAGCCGAGGCGAATTGAAGGCGTGAATTAATAGATTCGTCGGAAGTTGCGTTGCGTAAAGGGTCTCTGGAAATTGGACGTGCCGAGTCAGGCGTGTACGCGATAAAGTTAGGCGAAGATGGCTGCCAGGTTGAGCCCTCAGAAAACGCCCGCGATTCTGATCGTTGATATGCTGTGGGTGAAGGAGAGACGGTGTTCTCTGGAGTACTGGATATGATTGGAGAGGACGGTATCGATCCTGTAGAGTAATTCCTTCTGGAACTCGTTCGAGGAGGGATGTTCGGAGGCTGTTCTAAAATTGACGGCCCAGAAAATGTACGGGGTCGTGTAGGAGATGGTTCCGACGATCGGGTTTCCGATTGCGTCTTGGAGGGTGACGATGTCTCGGAAGGAGATACTGCTCTTATCGTTGATAATCTCTGTAGTCGTTCCGGAGACACTTCTTCAAGCGTATGCAACGATTCAGCAGGGCCAACCCGGGACAGGCCTTCGTTCTCTGCACGTTCTCTGTTCTCTTGTTCGTACGGAGATGGTGTCCCTCGCAGTGTAGATAGTTGACTGAGACTGCTGAGTCTCTCACTCTTCAAGCTCTTTTTGGAGAAGGCAATCTCGCTGTCGTGGAGGGTGGAGGACTGGGAGTAGTCGCCGGAAGAGGTGCTTCGACGGTGCCATATTGGCTTGGGCAGCTCGTGCGCGGAGCCAGACGTGTCTGAGAGCAGGGTTATGCTGGGCGGACCGTCGACATCTTGTGCCTCATTCGTTGTCAAGGATGGTTCTGAAACACTTGAGTGCCGGCTTGCAGCCGAAATTCCTGGATACGACACGCTAGCGGCGGACAGGGACAAGCGAGGTAAAGCGCCAGGCCCAGGCTGCTCCCAGTTTTCCTTCCCGTCGTCGGCTTCGGCGGCAACGATAAGGCCGCTCGTACTGTCTGTCTTCTCCGTCTGCGTTTGTGTTGTCTGCGGCGGAGAGGGAGTTGGATCGACCAAGCGGACAGTTGGCTGTTCCGCAGGTTGGGCAGTCTGCTGCTCGTTTTGGCGTGACTTTGATCGTTGATGCAGCGGTTTTCGTCTTGAGGCTTGCGAGCCTTGCGAGTCTCGTGAATGTGTTACAGACGGCTTGGGCGAGAAGAAAGTCGACGAGGACATGCTGGGTTGTCGGCGTTTTGGGTCCGGATCGAGAAACATGGTAATAATAAGGAAGAAGGCGTGGGGATTAAATGTACAGCAGAAAAGGAGGGTGGGTATGGATAGACTGGCATATCAAATGAGAGACTCGTCTCTCGTGCAGGCGGCTCTGCGCAAACAGAGCGCGCTCGCAGAGAATCCGGGCGGCGGTGGTGGGTGCAAAGCCTGGCGGCAGCTGAGGTGTAGTGTTTTATTGTTTGTGTCAGGAGTCGCGCTCCAGCGGGGCGGTCGAGTCGTGTGGAAGTGGTTTGCAGCGGGAAATGTTGTGTGCAGGACGCACGACGCAGGAGCTGCAGTAGTATCGTGGTGTGTCCTGTCCGGCTGTGAGGTGACGTGCAAATGAGATCCTAGTCGTGTCGTCTTGGCTGTCCAATTTCGGGGGCGGTATACGGAGGAAAGGAGCTGTAGCGATGGGGGAGGGTGGTGGTGATGGTGAAGAGGTGGAAGAGGAAGTGATCAGGAGAAGAAGAGTAGAACAGTACGTAGATGCCATTGTAATTAGCCTGTCTGCTCGCCCGTTCGTGACCGTGCGTGGACGATGGTGGTATAATCGGATCGATAGGTTTTAGTCGCGTCTCTCAAATTTTGGCGTGTCGCGGCCAACCAATCGACGCCATGGCCCGTCTGTCGCTGCTGCCCCTCCATCGATATATTCGTAGCACGACTCCTTCCTCTTCGCAACCAAGTCGAACAGAAGAGAAGGAACAGATGAGGAATCCAGACATTCAGTTCAACACGATTCTCAATTGCCGAAGGAATGCCATGTTGTGCATGCACAGAAATGCAATGCACATGCCAAGTGAAAGACGCGCTACGAAACCTTCGCGCTTGCACATATCGAAATTCTCCGTGATTTCTCTAAATATCCTCATCGCAATAATCTGGACATGGCAGGAACGAAACAACGACGCGGCCAATTTCAATATTCGAGAAAGGCGTGTTTTGCAGCGGAAAGGCGAGTGACTCAGAATACAAAGACAGCGGTCTTATATTGTACTCGAGCTTTCAAGACGCGTTCAGGTTCCTCGCATCGCGCTAATGCACTCAATCTTACATCCCTTTGCTCAGTAGCTCTCAGAGCTCTTGTTTCTGCGTGGTCTGGCATCGATTTGCTACTGTCTCTCTTCATCTGCCGCCCACTACCACTGCACCGCGTGCTACATGTAGCGCCAGCCTGTCACCGACCCGTGGACGTCTGTAGAGCCGTCCTCCATCTGTCTGCACCTCTCCCACGGGATCCCAGTGCGATCGCCACGTCTATCATTACCCCTGCACAACCAATGACCCAGACAGGCCAACCCAGCAAGCCTAGCCGTCTGCCAACGCCCACGACAGCACTTCGATGATTCCATCCAGAGCCATGGCGCCGCCGCCGCCCTCTAAGTTCTGGCAAAAGAGCTCTGCCCTCATCGAGATGGCCAAGGACTACTACTTCGGGAAAGGTTTGTTCTGCACAGCAACAATCGAAGAACAACCATAAGTAGCATATGCTTACTCTTCACAGAACAACCCAAAGCTCTCATCTCCGAACGATTTGCCCTGCTGTGTGCACTGCTCTTCACCGTGCTCTACATCGCTCCCTTCTACCTGTCCAAGACGCTCCGCACCACACCGCTCACCTCGAGGGACTCTCCGTCCGTCATCGCTGCGAGAATACGTGCTGTTGCTCTCAGTTGCATTGCCTCCACTACTGTCACAGTCTACGTACTGGCTGTGTTCGGCCATGCTAGTCCTCGAGAGATGTTGCGGCTGCTCGCCATGTGGCCCATCCAACCATTCGACTGTTTGAAGACGGTCGCTCTGGCCGGTGTGCTCTTTGTCGGCCCGCTCTACGAGTCTCTTCTCGTCAATGGCGACTGGAGAAGGTTGAGCGTCCAACCCGTCAGGGAGATGTTCTGGGACAACATGGTTGGCTTTCGAAACTACGTGATCGCGCCCTGGTGCGAGGAGCTGGTCTTCCGCTCGCTCGTCATCTCACTGTACCTCCTAGCAAAGGCACCACCGTCTCGGATCATTTTCGTAACACCTCTGGTCTTTGGTGTGGCCCACGTCCATCATCTCGTCGAGTATTGTCAGGTTCGAACGCCTGCCGGACAGCTCATTCCTCCTGCGAAGGTGCTGCTCGGTGGCGCTCTCATCAGCCTCTTCCAGTTCGCTTACACCAGTCTCTTCGGCTTCTTCGCGGCTTTCGTCTACATTCGGACTGGCAATGTCTTTGCCACCATCGGAGTCCACACATTCTGCAATTACATGGGATTCCCAAGAATTTGGGGCAAGTTAGGTCAGGACTCGGACCAACCGCATCTTGATATGACGCCTGACGTCGCTCAAGGCAAGAGGGATGATAGCGTGGACCAGGTGCGAGTGGGGAACAGCCTCATGCAGGATAGCGAGAAGACGGCACCGACCCCCCGAAATCTCGGGTTGGCATGGACTGTCGTCTACTACGTGTTGCTGATTGTTGGAAGTGTAGGATTCTACCACCTGCTATGGTCGATGACCAAGAGCAGGAATGCCCTTATTGCTTTTTGAAAGACAACGAGTGAGACTAGGATATTTTGAATACGCGTTCTCGCGATGTAATTCGTTCGTGGTTTCAGATGCCTGACTCTTTTGACTTTCGCCTTCCATTTCCCAGTAGTAATAAACAAATGCCCGCTTAAACGCACTCGATCTCGGCTTCTATCAGCAGCCTACTGTTCGTCAAAGTTCACACTGCCATCGCGTCTGCATAAAATCAGTATTGAGAATCCGAAGTCAGAACCATAAGACACTCACGGAATGTACTTATGACCCGCATTCTCCGCAGCAGAGACATAATCATCAGCCAACTAACAACCATTAGCAAAACCCCCCCACAACACCAAAACCATCTCAAAAAACTCACCAGCCCGTTGATCTTGATCGCGTAGACGCCCGGCACATATCCCTGGATGCGTTGCCACTTGGCGACCCAGCTGCTGGTGGTGTCGGTCAGGGTGATGATGCCCTCGAAGACCTCGCTAGTGCAGTCGATGACGACGTCGCTGCTGCCGCGCATCTCGAGGAAGTCTTCGCAGTTGGGACAGCCGGATTTGACGAATTTGGATTGTGTTTGGACGTAGGAGCAGACGAGGCAGGCGCGGAGGCCGCGGAGGGAGGACATGGTTGGTGTTATTGGTGTCGGGGTGGTGATAGTTGTTGGGGAAAAGGTAGATGGTTTGGCGGAGAGGGTTACAAATAGGAGTTCGGTGCTTGTGATGGAGAGTAGAAGTGGTCAAGTTTGTCTCGTGCAAGAAGCTCTTTGTCGTGGTGGTTGGTGCACCGGAATAGAGTCCTGCGAATAGGGCTGGTCGATCCTAGCGTGCCGCGCTACCGGAATCTGGAGAGCGGCCTCGAATTCCCATCACACGAGCACTTTTTCAACACCTCGATTCAACCATCCTCGACTTTGTGTCCTCAAAACCCGCCCGCCCGTTGAGCTCATTGCCACAGCCAACACCAACTTCTCGGTACCGCCACGTCAGCAGCAGACGGGGAAGAAGCCTTTTCCCGGCGGATCAGGAAGCTTAACCAGAGCTCTGAGCTGTCGCCAGCATGTCCAACGTCGAGGCCGCTGTTGCGGAGAAGAACAAGGGCAACGATGCGTTCAAGGCCAAGGACTGGCCCAAGGCCGTCGAGCACTATGACAAAGCCATCGAGCTGAACGACAAGGAGCCCTCGTTCTACACCAACCGCGCACAGGCCCACATCAAGCTCGAGGCATATGGCTATGCCGTGGCCGATGCTACCAAAGCGATCGAACTCGACTCGTCCTTCGTCAAAGCCTACTACCGAAGAGCAGTTGCGAATACTGCCATCCTCAAACACCGCGATGCGATCAACGACTGGAAGGTGGTGGTACGGAAGAATCCCAACGACAAGGTTGCGAAGACGCAGTATGAGGCCTGCCAGAAGCTGGTCAAGAGAGATGCCTTCCTGAAAGCGATTGAGGTGGCAGATGCGCCGTCAGCGGCCGAGGGACTCGATTTGGACTCGATGATCGTCGAGGACTCATATGACGGTGCACAGCTGAAAGACACAATGACGCCGGAGTTTATCGAAGATATGATCGAGCGATTCAAGACGGGAAAGAAGCTGCACAGGAAATACGTGTTTCAAATAATCATCGCTGTCAAGGATATTGTGTACAGCGAGCCAACGATGGTGGAGACGAACGTGGAAAGCGACACGAAGATCACGGTCTGCGGAGACACACATGGCCAATACTTCGATCTCTTGGAGATCTTCAGACTGAACGGCTTCCCTTCCGAAAAGCATCGCTACCTGTTCAATGGCGACTTCGTCGATCGTGGATCTTGGTCGACAGAGATCGCTCTTCTGCTCTACGCCTACAAGTGGCTGTACCCGAACTCTTTCTTTATCAACCGCGGCAACCACGAGACAGACGACATGAACCGCATGTACGGCTTCGAAGGCGAATGCAAGGCGAAGTATAACGAGCGTGTGTTCAAGCTCTTCTCGGAATCCTTCTCTGCTTTGCCACTTGCCACACTGATAGGCGCGAAGTATCTCGTTCTTCACGGTGGCCTCTTCTCAGACGATGACACATCACTCGACGACATCCGCAAGCTCAACAGACATTCTCAGAGACAGCCAGGCCAGTCCGGTCTGATGATGGAGATGCTGTGGACCGACCCACAAACCACACCAGGCCGAGGCGCATCAAAACGCGGTGTCGGTCTGCAATTCGGCCCCGACGTCACCAAGCGATTCTGCGAGAAGAATGGTCTGGAGGCCATCATCCGAAGCCACGAGGTACGGATGGAGGGCTACGAGGTCGAGCACGACGGCAAATGCATCACGGTCTTCTCGGCACCGAAGTATTGCGACTCGACAGAGAACAAGGGCGCGTACATCAACATCGAGTCCGACTACAAGCTGCAGTTCAACCAGTTCGATGCGGTGCCGCATCCGGATATCAAGCCGATGGTAAATTGTCAAATCAATCCAGTGGTACTGTGTATGGTCAGCTAACCTTTCATCACAGGCGTACGCGAACAACGGCATGATGGGCATGATGTAAAAAATTGCATTGACGAACGAATCATCGCAACGAGCGGCGGCATATTCGGCACCTGACGATTTTGAACACGAAGTACTTGCTCATGCATAGCGCAGGATTGGAAAGACTACAGGTGTTGAAAGGGCGGCGTGAAAGGTAGAGACTCATAAACGCGTTTTGGCTGGAGATCCGTTTGTGATTGCTGTACAGAAGATAGGTATCAGCTACACTTTACACATGCTCGAAAACATTTCGTCCACACGTTCCACAGCCCCTAGAACGCCACGCTAAGTTTGACAGATTGTTTGTGTTCGGTGAGAGCTAGCTCTTGTGGATATCGAAGAGCTGCGGCTTCATGTTGAGTTTGCACAGCTTTGCCACGCAGCCTGCTAGTTGTACGTATGTCTGCAGGCCTTCTAGGACGCGCATGTGAGTGAAACCGATTTCGCGGATGAACTCTAATTTGGTGTGCTCGGACAGGGAAGGGATCGTTTTGGTGACTTTGAACATGGTGCTGATGATGTCGTGGGAGGAGTAGCCCAGATTCCTGTAGTGTGTTAGCATTGAGTACTTGTAGAGGTTTCCGAATGTGCACATACCACAGCTCCTTCAGTGAGTCCAAGGCTTCGTCGATCTTCTGTTCCTGACAGCTCTTGATCATAGCTTGCACTTTGATGGGATGAGGGCTGTCCACCACTCGAAATACGTTGTCTCCATTCACGAAACCGAACCCCGCGGATGTACTCTGCAGGTTGTTGATTGCCTGTCGCATGTCTCCCTCCGCACTGAACACCAGCGCAGCGATTCCATCGTCGCTGTATTCGACTTTCTCTGCTTCACAAATTTGGTATATTCTCTTGACGACCTGGGCGTCTGTGAGGCGCGAGTACCGTAGAATGGCACATCTCGACTGCAGAGGCTCGATGATCTTGTTGCTCTGATTGCACGCAAAAGCAAATCGCGTTGTGCCAGAGTAGATCTCCATTGTTCGTCTGAGAGCTTGTTGCGCGCCTGAAGTCATACTGTCCGCTTCATCCAAAATTACCAATTTCTGCCTCCCAGCCGGCAACGTGACTTTCTTCTGCGCGAATCCCTTGATTCGATTCCGCACCACGTCTATCCCGCGCTCGTCGGAGGCGTTGAGTTCGAGCACGGCTTCCTTGTAGGCTTCACCAAGCAGTTGGCGGGCGAGACAGAGGATGGAGGTGGTCTTGCCGATACCGGGCATCCCACTGATGATTACGTGCGGCATGTTACCGTCTTTGGCAATGATCTTGAGGCGCTCGATGGTTTCGGTGTTGCCGACGATGTCGTCGAGGAAGACGGGACGGTATTTTTCGACCCAAGGCAGCTCGTAGGTGGCGGTGGAGCCATTCTGGGCGCCGGCTTTGGCGCCGTTGGTTTCGGCGGCCTTGGAGGACTCTGCGCGCGCCATTATGGTGGTGTTGGTGGTGAGGAGGTATAATGTGATGTTTGTGGAGAGATGGAGTGTGGTTGAAACGCGTAAAGTGGAAAGAACGCGTTCTGGCCCCCAAATTTTCCCATCTCGTCCTCGCACAAGAGGGGAGCAACGTACATTCCACCTTTGACCACACGTGCCTTGTGTCTGAAATGTGCCTCACGTAGACACTCCATCGTCTCGACACGATGTCGCATCGAATTCCATCTCCACTACGATGATTTTCTCACTCCGCCGCTTCGTGGTTTACGCTGGCCTGACTATTTGCGTGCTGTTCGTGCTCCCCAACTTTCGCCAGACCATCATCTCGCACGCGCGCATCCGCTACGACGCCATC
The DNA here is from genome assembly GCA_002785995.1 of Mycosphaerelloides madeirae. Classification (NCBI taxonomy): domain Eukaryota; kingdom Fungi; phylum Ascomycota; class Dothideomycetes; order Mycosphaerellales; family Mycosphaerellaceae; genus Mycosphaerelloides; species Mycosphaerelloides madeirae. Next base: position 110,807 of record NHNV01000008.1, on the reverse strand, counting down.
TTCCCGTCAGCTACCAGGCAGAATGCGGACGGTAAATTCCGCTGGTCACAGGTGCCAGTCCACTACCAGGTCGCCGACGTCAGGCCACTTCCCACTGGCAAGCCTCAAAAGCTCCCTCAGGTCCAGTTTGATTTTCCGAAGCCGTCTGCGGCGCATGCTGCAAAGCAAAGCGAGAGACAGGCGGCAGTAAAGGTCACGTTCGAGCGATGCTGGGAAGCTTACAAAAAATACGCCTGGATGAAGGACGAAGTAACTCCTGTTACGGGCAATGCCTTGGACAGCTTCGGCGGCTGGGCCGCTACTTTAGTCGATAGTCTCGATACTCTCTGGATCATGGGCCTCAAGGATGAATTCGAGCTGGCCGCTAACGCTACCACACATATCGATCTCGGCAAAGCGACGACTGAAACCGTCAATGTCTTCGAGACTACCATTCGACATCTGGGAGGTCTCTTAGCTGCGTATGACTTAAGCGACGACAAGCGTCTTCTGGAAAAAGCAACCGAATTTGGGGAAATGCTGTTGAAGGCTTTCGATACGCCAAACCGGATGCCAATAACTCGATGGAAACCTCAGGATGCTCTTGCAGGCAAGCAGTCGGCCAATCCAGTAGTTCTGGTCGCTGAGATTGGCTCCCTCACTATGGAGTTCACCCGACTTTCCATGCTCACCGGCAATACGAAATGGTTTGACGCAGTCGACAACATCATGCAGACTTTCGTTCAACAGATTGATGAAACGCATCTCCCAGGCATGTTTCCTGTGGTTGTCAACGCGAGAAACAAGGACTTTACCCAGGACACGTTCTTTACCCTTGGTGCCATGTCTGACAGCTTTTACGAGTACTTTCCGAAGATGCACGCGTTATTAGGAGGATTGCAGCCAATGTATGCTACACTCTACTCCCGAAGTATGCGGGTGGCGATAAAGAACAATCTGTGGAAGCCAATGACTCCAGACGAAGCAGATATATTGATGTCTGGAAACGTCCGAGCTCAAATGTCAGAACCACTGACGCTGGAGCCACAGAGCCAGCACCTTGTCTGTTTTGCTGGTAAGTGTATATGCCTTGATTCATCATAAATCGAGCCAGGTCGAAATTGATGCTAATTGCTCCAGGTGGCATGTTTGCTCTTGGTGGAAGACTTTTCAACGATGAGACCCACGTGAAAATTGCAAAGAAGCTTACCGACGGTTGTATCTGGTCTTACAAAGCGTTGCCCTTGGGGATTGGACCCGAAGTCTTCTCCATGGTGCCTTGCCCGTCGCGCATTGGGCAGTGCAAATGGGACGAGAAGAAGTGGAAAGCCGAAGTCGTGAAAGTCGAGGGCAACGGAATGGACGCCGATACCGTCATCGACGAAATGAGACTACCAAAAGGTTTCACTTCAATCCACGATCGCCGATACATCCTTCGACCAGAGGCTATTGAGAGCGTATTCATCTTGTATCGGACAACAGGAGAGGAATATTTGCTGGAGGCCGCTTGGGACATGTTTCAGTCGATTATCAACGCAACCACAACTCAGATCGCCAATGCTGCGTTGGCGGACGTAACGTACACCAAAGAATATCTGAGTGCTAAGAATGCACAGGTCAAGATGGACAGTATGGAATCGTTTTGGATGGCAGAGACGCTCAAGTACTTTTACTTGATCTTCAGTGATCCCAGTGTAATCAGTTTGGACGAATGGGTTTTCAACACAGAAGCCCACGCTTTCAAGAGAGCATTGCCGTAGAATAGTACATCAATCGCTTATCAAACATTCATGAAGACACCTCAAAATGTCGAGCTGGAATTGGAGGAGTGAGGTCCTTCAAGCGCGCATTGGATCCTGACATGTGCTCCGAAGAGCCGAAACCTTCCCTCGGCCTTGCACCAAAGCTCTCCGCATCGACATCATCGCCTATGCCTCTACGTTGACTTGTACCTGAGCTTGATACTGACTGACAAATTGCGAGTAAGTCTGTATGCTAAAGACGTTCTCTGATATCTTGCTCTTCATTTCTTCACGGATTCATCATCTCATCAAGAACCCCAATTTCACTACCGATCACAATGCCCAAAGCTCTAGTGATAGAAAAGGTCGAGGGTAAACCAGGCAAGGTCTACTACCCTCTCAAGATAATTGAAACCCCCAAGCCTACACCCAAGGACAACCAAGTCCTTGTCAAAATCACCGCAGCGGCACTCAACCACCGCGACCTCTTCATCCGACAAGCTCTCTACGGCGCCATTGGCTTCGGCGTTCCCCTCCTCGCCGACGGCTGCGGTATCGTCATCGCAACAGGCTCCTCCGCCGAAGCGAAGAGATGGCAAGATAAGCGCGTCATCCTGAACCCCGGCCATGGCTGGAAAGACGACCCGGACGGCCCTGAGGCGGCTGGTGGATACGCCATCTTGGGAGGCACGAAGCTGAACCCTCTGGGTACAGCGCAAGAATACGCTTGTATCGATGCGAGCGAGATTGAAGAGGCGCCGAAGCACTTGACATCTGCGGAAGCGGCGGCGTTGCCTCTGGCGGGCTTGACGGCTTGGAGGGCGGTCATGACCAAGTCGCAGAATGCGAAGCCGGGCAGGAATATTCTGGTCACGGGTATTGGAGGTGGTGTTGCGATTATGGCGCTATTGTATGGTGTGGCTGCTGGTGCGAATGTGTATGTCAGCAGTGGAAGTCAGGAGAAGATTGATAAAGCGAAGAGTTTGGGAGCGAAGGGTGGTGTGAATTATAAGGAGAAGGGATGGGAGAAGACGTTGATCGGGATGCTGCCTAAGGAGAGGAAGAAGCTTGATGCTATTATTGATGGTGCTGGTGGTGATGTGGCGGAGAAGGCTGCGAAGTTGTTGAAGGTGAATCTACAATGGAATGTACTTTCTGGGAATGTTGCTAACACATGAGACAGGATGGTGGCGTTATCTCACAGTACGGCATGACTGTCGGACCCAAGATGAACTGGGTCATGCTCGACGTGTTGAAAAATATCGAACTACGCGGCAGCACAATGGGTTCGCGCAAGGAGTTTGCCGATCTTGTCAAGTTCGTCAACGAGAAGGGCCTCAAGCCGCTGGTCAGCCGGACCGTGCAAGGCATTGATAACCTCGAAGATATCAATGGCCTTTTCGAAGACATGAAGAATGGCACGCAGCTAGGCAAATTGGTCATAGAAATTGCGCCGGATGCAAGCAAGAGCAAATTGTAGAGTAATGTCGAACGAAGTAAAACGTCTTATCATCATTCCCATTCAGTACAGTGGTGTACAACCTCTTCGTGATTCAGACAACACACGCCCAACCAAAGCTCCCGTCAAACTCCCACGGTCCTCTCACGTCACTCAGACTGGGCACCTCATCTGGCGCATACGACTTCAGCAGCGTCTCCATATCCTCCTCTTCCATATCGCACAGATCCTCCAAGCTCCACTGCACGCACACCTTAGACATCCACTGCATCCTCTTCGGCCCCTCGCTGATATCCGGCGCAACCTCTCTCAGCTTCCGTCTCAATTTCCCCACCCTCTTGATCGCATCTCCCATATTCGGTGGCAAATTCGCCGCTATCCTCCTTCTAATGATATTCGCCATTTTCGGTCCGTTCCCATTCGTCGACACCATTATCTGCAGCGGCCCGTCTCGATGCACAGAACCAAAGTAGAAATCGCATTCCGGCGGCACGTCTGCGATATTTGCTGGGAGTCGCTTCTCTTTGCAGAGCTTCCAGACTTGTGAGGAGGCTTCGGGGTCGTCGATTGCGGTGAGCACCATTGTTATCTCCGGGTCATCGAGGTCAGAGGGCTCGAATTTCTTGTCGAGGTAGGTGACTTGCTCGTTTTCGATGCGGTGTCGCACTTCGGGATTGAGGCCATCGGAGGGAGAGATAATGATTACGCGGGCGTCGGCGTTGAGGAGGTTGAGGATGCGGCCGGCTGCTACCTGTTGCACTGCGATGTTAATGTCAATTACTTGCGTTAAGTGCGAGAGGTGATGGAGGGACGTACCTCGCCGCCGCCTACAACGAGCACTTTTTTACCGCGCACTTGCCATGCGAGTATCAGCGAGCCGCCGCCTTCTACTTTGAGGAACGACTCTGCCATTTCGATATTGGAGTTGATGGGAGAAAAAGGATGACCGCGATCTCGAGCATGTGAAAGTCGATCTTGCCTGTCATGCCTAATCCCGATATGCTCTAGCGTGTCTCGGATTCGCTCTGCACTTCACATGCTTGCTTCCGACCTCGCAACGGACTCGATCTATATCACCGAACGACATCGCCTGGAAACAGCAGACGAGGAATTCTCAACCGTTACCACTAAGTCGCATGCGATCATGCTCAATCCTCGACTTTCCGTCCCAATTTGCAGCTGCTCCGCAGACCCAACATGAGCCACAGTGACGTTCAGCCCTTCGCGGAAGTAGCACTGGATGCTTCTGGTCAGAATGAGCATCTCACTCGGCTGTATACTCAGCTGTGCTTCTGTTTCTCTCTTTCCGACTCATCTCCCGATGCTCAAGACGCGGTGGTCGCCTCGCTGAAGAATGGTCTGCAAAAGCTCTCGGATAAATTTCCGTGGACTGCTGGTCAAGTAGTACAGGACGACAGCGGCGTCTTCAAGATGTCTCCTTGGAAAGCTACTCCTGAGCTGCTTGTGCGAGATCTGAGCAGGCAATTGCCCACTTTTGATGAGTTCCGCATCGCTGGCTTCCCGTTTTATCTGCTGGATGAGAAGCTTATCGCCCCGAGGAGTACTCTTCCAGAGCGTTTCAATGACGCTGCTGAAGTCTTCTTGCTGCAGGCCAATTTTATCCAGCGTGGACTGCTTCTTGTTATCATGGGCCAACACAATTGCATGGATATGGCTGGTCTCGGATATGTCATGTACCTTTTTACGAGAGCTTGTCTCGGCGGGGAATTCTCAAAGAGCGATTTGAGGTCTGGTAACTTGGCTGGGAAAGACGTGATTATACTGGAGAAGGAGAAGTCCAAGCCTCATATCTCGAGGCCCGGGACACTGCTAGGGTCGTCTTCGAACATGGAGAGTTCAGTGGGGTGGGAAAAGACGAAATGGGTGTACTTCATATTCCCCGCCTCATCCGCTGCAACCCTCAAGAAAGACGCGAACGCCACCAAGAAAGGAGTCTCGTTCGTATCTACCGACGATGTTATAAGCGCAGCGATCTGGCAAGCTTGGACTCGAGCTCGAGTTTCGAGACTAGGAGCTTCGAACGAATCATCAACTTTCCAAAGGCAGGTCGACGTAAGACGACACTGGAGACTTCATGCTGAATACATCGGAAATGCCGTTCAAACAGTATCGACGACGCTTCCAGCTTCGGATCTGTGCGAGTTATCAACAGGCTCCATCGCCTCTGAACTCCGCAGAACGTTGGAAAACACAGATCTGGGAGCATGTGCAAAGGCTGCTGCGGCCCAATGCTCGAACAAGACTCCATCTTCTGGGGAAAGTAAACCTCGTCCGAAAGTGCCGCCCCTCAATATCAAAATGTCCTCTTGGGCGAAAGAGAAGTGCTACGAATTCAATTTTGGGCCCGGACTTGGTAAGCCCGAAGCAGTTCGAAGACCGGCATTCGAGGCCTGGGAGGGTCTTGCTTATTTACTGCCTAAGAGGGCAGACGGGGAGATTGCAGCTGCTTTCTGCATAAGAGAGGACGACGTGGAGAGCCTGAAAGCAGACTCCCGCCTGTTTAAGGTGGCGCGATTCGTAGGGTGAAGAGGCCTCTCAGAGGGCCTGGTTCGAGAGAGTCGCACGTCATCCGGTACGTTATCACAGACTCGCAAAGCTGCATCGAAATGGGAATGTAACCCTGAGACACTATCCTAGCAGTTACAGCAATGCGTTTTCTCGAACCAGCGGTTGGGAATAAGGTGACACGATCGACTTTCTCATTCTCCCTCTCTCACCCGTTTTCGAGCGCCATTTTGTGCCGGAGGCGCCCTCCCCTCTCGACTCTTCATAAGAGGCTGGATCTTCTCGCCAAAAGCATCTAGGCCCCTCAGAAAATCGTCAAATACCAACATGATGCCTTTGGTACCGTCGACCTCAGCGACCTTGTCCAACATGCTGGCGATCTTCGCGTACGAGCCGACCAAGGTGCCCATGTCTGCAAAGTCGTTATTAGTAAAGAAGCAAATATACGCTTGTGCGTGGCAAGACTCACTCATGTTGACAGCTCCTTCTGGCAGCCCCAGCTTAGTAGCCGTCGCATTACTGTCAGCATTGGTGTCCTTGCTCGACTGCGAAGTCATCCACGAAACGGCATCGACATCTAGACCATCTTTGTAAAGCTGCCACTTCGCTTCCGCCACTTCATCCGTATCTTCCGCAACAACGAAAAATAACACATACGACCCGACGTCCCGCCCGACTTCTTTCGAAGCTTCTACCAGCCGCGTTGTGGCTTGGCCGAACGCGGTTGGGGTGTTGAGGCCCGCGCCGAGAGCGAAGTTGTAATCGGCATATTGGGAAGCAAATTCTATTCCTCGGCCGGATTGGCCTGCGGCGACGATTTTGATGGGATTTTCGGGTTGGGGGGAGAGTTTGCAGTCTGACATGGTGAAGTGTTTGCCTTTGAAGTCGGATTTGCCATGGGTCCAGAGGTCTTTCATTACTTGTACCTAAGCAGAAAGATTAGCGGACGCCCTAGACATGGTGATAGCTTTCGCCCTTGGAAGTTTGGTACGTATTCGGTGGCATAGTCGTATCGGTAGCCTTGAGACGTGGTAAGCTGAGGAAGTCATATGTGAGTACAATATCTACCAAAGTATGCGTCTCCAGGCCAAAGACCCATTTGAGTGTACTCGGCCGATTGCCAGCCTGTGACGATGTTCACGCCAAACCTTCCCGGCGCAACGGAATCGATTGTGGTGCTCATTCTCGCGACAAGGGCCGGGGGAAGAGTCAGGATGGCGGTCGAGGCGAATAATTTGATCTTCGACGTTACGGCCGCCAGAGCGGACATCAATGTGAACGATTCGAGATTGTGGTCCCAGAATTCTGTCTTGCCACCAAAGCCTCGTAGCTTGATCCTGATAAGGTGTCAGTAGTAGTTTAAGGTGCAGAGTTGGGATACCATACATGGAGAGGGCGAAGTCCAGTCCGATGCTCTCGGCTTTTTGGACAATTTGCTTGTTGAGCTCGAAGGAGGGCTTGTATTGAGGCGCGTTGGAGGAAATGAGCCACCCATTGTTTCCAACGGGGATGAAGACTCCGATGTCGACCATGATGACTATTCTTTGCTGATCCTGAGATTGAAACGCGAGAAAGCAGTCGGTGCGATGGAGATGAACAATATGAGAGAAGCAAAACTGCGAGGCCAACAGCTGCTTAGTAGGCTCGTTGGAAGCTATCGAAAGCTGACAATGCAACCTGCAGTGCTTGTTTCCGCGTAGATAGGCCATGCGGCGCTCGGCCAATGTGGTGCATCTCTGGCTTTGCGGCGAGCGGAGCTGCGACGTGGTGTCAGAAGTAACACTGTTGGACGATACATACATGTGCATCTAAATTCAACGATGACCCCGAGTGGTGATGATGGACAAGGTGCTGATGATGGGGATGATGGCTTGCTTGGATATGAGGGACACTGTTGGAGGCATGATAAGACGCCATTGGGCCGTGGCGACGGAGACTGTCGTCGTCTGCAGCATAGCAGACAGCACTCTGGTATGCAATCGCGTACACACCATCCAGTAGCAAGATACTGCTGATGCTGGGCACTCGTTGTGTTGATGGAAGAGTTTACGAATGCGTAGAAAAGAAGACGTAACGCCTTCCTCCAACCAGACCCACCCAATCTCAACGCGTCAAAGTCGCGCGTCGTCCCTGCCACCTGCTTCTCCCGGCTCCGTCATTGTCTCTGCTTTCCACGATTGCTCGTCTTTTTTCCTTCTTTCTCTCTGCACTGCATTATTACTATTCACGCCCAACGCAATTCACTCTTCTTACGTCTCACCTTGAAAATAATAAGAGAAACCCAAAATGGCGGCCCCATCTACGCACATCCGCAAGCGGCAATTCCAGCCCTCCAACCAACGCCGACTCGACTCTTACTTCAATTGCAATCACACAGGCGAGAGACCGACGTCCCCTATGTCACCACCACAACCGGCTGAGGTTGCGGCCTCACTGCTAGGGGTTGGAATGCGAGTCCGCAAGGCGGTGCCTGAGGGCTACAAAACTCACAAAACTCTTGGTTCACTAGACTCTCCATATCCCAGCTCTGCTCCGGCAGCAGCAACGACTCCAATCCTGCCTACCATCAGCCCAATGCAGACGAAAGAGCTCACACCATTCTGCGGTCTACACAAAACGGGTGGATATGCAGCACAAGAAATACCGACTTCGTCCGCTCCGGCATACATGGACCGCAGAGGCGTGGATGGGTACGATGAGGATATGCCGGGACTGTCAACCTCTCAAAACACACTGTCGTCCACACAAGGAAGATTCTCGTCTTTCCAACGAGTAAGCTCTTCCGACTCCAGGAAACGAGGGTATGAGGAAGAACAGGAGGCAGACATGGATGCCATGTTTGATGCGATGGAAGATGAGGAGATGGACCGGATCTCGAACACAAGGCTTCAACGACCGATGGCGAGAATGAAGGGAACATCACATTGCCTCGATCAGAGCAACAGTGTGAGAATTTTTGGCAGCGACGACTTTGAGGACGCCGCGTTTCTGCGACCCCGGATGGAATTTGACTAGTCGGGGAGGACGATCGGGAGCACTGTCTATGTGTGCACAAAGGAGTGATTTTGAAGGCGTTTAGCAAGGATACCCAACAGCAAAGTGATCAAGGTCGGCCTCAGGCATCAAGAGACAATGGAGAATTTTACCTTTTTTTTCCACGTCTTTGCAGACGTCGATATTGAACATGCTATGACTTTAGAGATGATCATATCACGGATTGGGGTCCTTCAAGGTGGTGGAAAGTGGGCATGACGGTGAGAGGACGAGGCACGTGAAAATGGAGGGGGCTATGTTTACTGCTGTGGGGTCCATTTCTGTCGTCGGTTGCTACGAGCGAAAGGTTTCTTCTTCTTCGACTCCTGATTCCACCACGGCCGCCCTGCTCCTCCCTCACCACCCACACGAGCCTGTCTTTTCCCTCGGCGGCACCCCTGAAACAAAGCTGTGCATCTAATCGGATTCTCTCTTTCTTTCTGCTGCGCGCGATCCTGCACCCGAGACGTCACCGCACCGGCCCAGTCACGCCAGACAGCGCCGTGCAGCCCACCAAACACACGCAACCTTGCTCCCTGCGAAGGCCTCCAAAACCCTAGTTGCGCACCTCACCCGCGCATGATAATTTCACGACTTTAGAGCAACGAAGCTCGCCGCAACACCCACGCGTCGACGACACCTCCCGCACATCGCCCAGCATGGACGTCAACCAGGTCCTCGCCGGCACCATCTCGCCAGGTATGCACCACCCCCTCCCCGTCCTCCGCCCTCACACGCGGTGCCTCTGCACCGCCAGGCTGGACGAGACGGCGATGCTGACTCTGTCACATAGACACGAACATCCGTACCGCCGCCGAGCAGCAGCTCTCCCAGGCCGCGGAGCAAGACTTTGTAAGTGATTCTGTGCCTGCCCTGTCTGCTCTGCACGTACGGGAGCCTTGTCCCTGACCGCGCGTGATTCAGTCTGGCTACCTCACCACACTCTCCCGCGAGCTCGCCAATGAGCAGGCCGACTCCTCCGTGCGCATGGCCGCTGGCCTGGCGCTCAAGAATTCCTTCTCCGCACGCGACTTCACCCGCCTTCGCGAAGTCCAGCAGCGCTGGCTCGAACAGATCGACCCCCAGATCAAGCAGACCGTAAAGACCGCTTCGCTACAAACACTCGCCTCAAATGATGCACGCGCTGGACAGTCAGCCGCCCAGTTCATCGCCTCGATCGCGGCCATTGAGCTGCCACGTGAGCAATGGCCGGAGCTGATGGCTCGACTGGTCGAGAATGTGGGCAACGGCACCGTCCACTCGAAACAGGCGTCTCTCACTACAATCGGTTTCATCTGCGAGACTGACGACCAGGACCTCCGCGATAGCCTGGCCCAGCACAGCAATGCTATCCTCACGGCTGTTGTTCAGGGCGCACGGAAAGAGGAGACCAACAACGATATCCGAAATGCCGCCATTACCGCTCTCGGCGACTCGCTCGAGTTTGTTAGAACCAATTTCGAGAACGAGGGCGAGCGCAACTACATCATGCAGGTCATTTGCGAGGCCACGCAAGCAGATGACAACCGCATCCAGCAGGGCGCATACGGCTGTCTGAACCGCATCATGGGCCTATACTACGAAAAGATGAGGTTCTACATGGAGAAGGCCTTGTTCGGCCTCACAATCCAGGGCATGAAGAGCGACGAAGAAGACGTTGCAAAATTGGCCGTCGAATTCTGGTGTACCGTTTGTGAAGAGGAGATCAGCATCGAGGACGACAACGCTCAGTCCCAGGCTGAGGGCAGCACCGAGCTGCGTCCATACTTCAATTTCGCCCGTGTTGCGACTCAGGAGGTCGTTCCAGTGCTCCTCGAGCTCCTGGCGAAGCAAGACGAGGATGCTGCCGATGATGAGTACAATCTTTCCCGTGCCGCATATCAGTGCGTCCAGCTTTGGGCACAGGCTGTTGGCAGTCAGATCGTCCCACCTGTTCTGCAGTTTGTCGAGAAGAATTTGCGAAATGAGGACTGGCACTACCGTGACGCAGCAGTCTCTGCTTTCGGCGCGATGATGGAGGGACCGGACGAGAAGGTGCTGGACCCATTAGTCAAACAGGCGCTCCCAGTCCTAATCAGCATGATGGCCGACACTTCCATCCAGGTGCGGGATTCCGCGGCGTTTGCCTTGGGACGCATTTGCGAAGCGGTTTCAGAGTCCATCGACCCGAACGAGCACCTGCAATCGCTCATTACTGCGCTGTTCCAGGGACTGGCTTCTCACCCGAAGATGGCAAGCTCGTGCTGCTGGGCGCTGATGAACCTGGCAGACCGCTTTGCAGGAGAGCCCGGCTGCCAGACAAATGCTTTGTCACAGCATTTCCAGGCCAGCGTACAGCATCTGCTCCAACTCACCGAGTCCACCCAAGACAACGGACTTCGCACTGCCGCATACGAAGTGCTCAACGCTTTCGTCACAAACGCAGCCAACGATTCCGTGCAGATGGTGTTCAGCCTGAGCGATGTGGTCGTTGAGCGCCTGGAGAAGACTATTCCTCTGTTGCAACAGGTCGTGTCAGTGGAAGATCGTCTCACCCTTGATGAGATGCAGACGTCGCTTACCTCGGTGATCATGGCTATCATCCAACGTCTGGAGCGCGAAATCGCGCCCCAAGCCGACCGCATCATGCAGCTTCAGCTCGGTCTGCTGCAGGCTCTTCCTCCAAAGTCGAGTGTGCCCGATACCGTTTTCGCCACCATCGGCTCCTTGGCGAATGCTCTCGAAGGCGATTTCGAGAAGTACATGACTTCCTTCGAGCCATTCCTGTCCAGTGCGCTCAACAACCAGGATGAGCCACAGCTTTGCGCCGTCGCTATTGGTCTCGTGACCGACATTGCCCGTGCGCTTGAGTCGAAAGTTCAGCCCTTCTGCGATTCGTTCATGAACAGCCTGCTCAACAACTTAAGGGTAAGCATTTTCATGATTCGTCAATACAATACAAACTCTAACATATTACTACAGAGCACAATTCTGGGAAACCAGTTTAAGCCGGCAATCCTGCAGTCCTTTGGCGATATTGCGCAGTCGATCGGTGGTGATTTTGACAAATATCTCTCCGTTGTCGCTCAAGTCCTGCAGCAAGCAGCCGGAATCAGCACCCAGGAGAACGCAGCCAACTTCGAGATGCTCGACTACGTCGTGTCGCTTCGTGAGGGCATCATGGATGCATGGAGCGGTATCGTCATGGCCCTGAGAGGCTCGGGCAAGCGTGAGTGCAGTCACAGATTCCTCAATAGGGAACTCGAGCTGACACACAACAGAACAACTTCTTCAACCCTACGTTGAGTCCATGTTCCAGCTCCTCCAGAGCGTTTACTCAGATCCGAATCGGACTGAGGCCCTGTTGAGATCAAGCATGGGCGTCATTGGGTTAGCTGCCACGTATCATCTTCGATTGATCGTATGCTAATGCCCGTATAGCGATCTGTCAGAGGCTTTCCCAACCGGCGAATTCTCGCAATTCTACCGCAACGATTGGCTCACTGCCATGGCCCGCGAGACGCGCTCCAACAAGGAATTCAGTCAGCGGACGCAGGATACCGCACGATGGGCTCGCGACCAGATCAAGCGTCAAACAGGTGAGAATCCAACCCACCCTTTCGCCAGGCGCCCCCAAAGCCTTCTAGTGAGCCTCCGCCTTCCTGCATCTTGAAGGCATGCTGGCGGAGTCTCCCTGAGTGTTCTGTGGCCCAGGCAGAGATCCACAATATATTTATCGCATCACGCACTGACATCCCGCAAGCTCTCGCCTCTGGTGGACATCAAATGTCGTGAGCATGTGTCTCGACATTCTCTATTCCCTTCCGAGCCCTGCTCGAAGCGCTGCACAAGAATGACACGCGGCCGCGGTCCGAAGATACTGACCTGCTTGCATCAGGTGTCTTTTCAGGCTTTCGTGGTATTTTGGCAGGCCTGTCTGAAAAGCATCAGAGTACGGCGGCCGGACTCAGACTCCCTAAATTCAGAGGAGGCGGCAAAGTTCTAAGGCTCCCACACCCATCGGACTCGTCGTCGCTTTCGGCGCTTGACCGTCAGAGAACCGCATCCATGTAATAAGACAACGCAGTATCTACGCCCACGACCAGACGGCCGCAGCAGCAACCCTCACCACCCCATCCGACATCCCTTTCACGGCACCGATACACCCACACGACCCCTGAACGACGCATGACCGGCTCGTACGCAGCACAAAACGCAGCATATTACCCTCGACGTACCAGCACGACCAGCACGCATCGATACCCAACACATTTGGCACTTTTTGTCTGACACCGCTCCGAGGACCGCATTGATGGCCACCAGCCTTCCTTTGGCGCAATGGACAGAGAAGGAATGCCGAGAAAGGCGAGGCCTTTGAACTGGGCGTTACCCCGGTTTATTAGGAGGCTGGGGCAGGATGCTTTTATAGAGAAGATCCGTGCTAATTCAATCGAACATCAACCATTTGCAAGTTGCCCTGTCCCGAGTTTCTCTGACGTTGTCGTGGCATACTTTTTCTAACCTGCAGGTATGCACGCCATCACCCTAATTTGGGTTGACTTAAGCAGTATGATGACGCTGTAGGCTTTGCACGACGACATACATACCGCTTTTATCCACCACTTCAACAACCAGGAAACCACAACAACGATGCGGTTCTATATCAGTTTGACGTTGGTATTCCTGGCGGCTGAGGCCGGAGCTCAAGCAGGGTTCAAACCTCCCATCGTCCAGCGATGTCCCGGTCTGGAGAACTTCAGCAGCGTCGCATGTGTCAATCGATACGCTTCTGTCCTGCCATATCCCTTCGCACGAGCCTTCTCTTCGAATGGAATCGATCCGAAGAACGACACTTTTGTCGATACTTCTGTCCCTTCGGATCCGTCGTTCAGTCTTCTCCGGAATGCTTCGTTCGTCGTCTTTGACGAGGTCCGGGGGCTGCAGATTGTGGGAAAGGCTCCGAAGTTGGAAAAGGTCTTTGATACAAGGAATGATAGCATTCATGAGGTAAGACGGGGAGAGGAGAAAGTGTTCAATATCGCTGACCTTTCGCTCTCTGCTATTATAGGCGCCGGTGTATTTCCCGGGACTCAACGTTATCATCTACTCCCTGCCACACATGGGAGTGTACGAACAGCAGATCATCAATCTGAACGCCACGCCACCGACAATCGCAGACTACACCACTACACCACCAGTCTACGCCGTAAGCGGAGGTCGACTCTACAACAACAAAATCTACTGGGCCGCGCTAGGAGGCTACCCCATCCCCAGCCCATCGAACGGCACTCTAATTCCCCAAGCTCCAGGCATCTACATACTAGACCCCTACACCAACCAAACCACAACTCTCGTAAACAACTACTACGGCACCCTCCTCAACTCCGCCGACGATCTCGTCATCGACAGCCGCGGCGACATCTATTTCACAGATCCCTGGTACGGCTACACCATCAACGTAACCTCTCTCCCCGTCCACAAACCCGCTACCTACCGCTTCCGTCCCTCAACGGGAGCGCTGAGTATTGTCGAGAATACTCTGGCGCAGCCGAATGGGATTGGGATAAGTCCGGATGGCAGGACAATGTATCTCACCGACACTGGGGTCCTGCAACCGGAACTCGTCCCTTCGGATCCTATCCCGAGATATACTATTAATCCGTTTGGGGGAAACGCGGTTTATGCGTTCGATATCAATTTCGCGCCGCCGGGGAATTATCTCACCAACAAGCGGCCGATTTGGCAGGCGGAGACGTTCGCGGAGGATGGATTTCATGTTAGTCGGGAGGGGTATTTATTGGGAGCATCGGGTAGTGGTGTGGATGTGTTGAGTGCGTTTGGGGAGTTGATTTTGAGGATTGAGGTGCCCGGGGATGTTAATAATCTTCAGTTTGTGGGGGTTGAGAGGGAGGAGATTTGGTTGTTTGGACCGGGAGGGATATTTAGAGTGAGTGGGTTAGGGGATATACATGGGATGTTGGAGGAGTGATGGATCGATCAGAGCTTGACGTCTGCATCAACGTTGTACTTATTGTGCTCGCACGAAACTAATGCAACACCATCCCTCTCTCTCTTCATAGTCCCCTTCAACATCGCCATTCTCTTCCCAACATGTACAGTCTGTAAAAAATCATCAGCACCATTCCTCCCACCACCGGTAGCCTCGAGACTCACCTCACACTCCATAACTAACACCTCCCCCTCCACCGCAGGCCTCATATACGTGAAACTGATCGTCCTACACAAACCCAAACTCTGCCAGAACCCCGACCTCGCAATCGGATACAGCGCCCAAGTCGTAGCACACTCGAAGAAAGCTGACGTAGCCCCAGCGTGGAGAGTGCCCATGGGGTTCAAGAATTCCGGTTGGACGGGGAAACGGAAGGTCGCTTTGCACATGTTGGAGGAGAGTTTCTCGGCAGAGACGATTTCGACGATGTCGAGGAAGGGGAGGAGGAAGTTTATGCCGGGCATTTTGCCGTACTGGTATGAGAAAGGGTTGTCAGGTGTTGTTTAGAGGTGTGGTTTGGAGTATGTACTTTGGCTCTTGCGTCTCCTCGGAGGAGGTCTCGTGTCATTCGGTCTTTCAAGGCCATGGTTTGATCTTCGGAAGCCATCGTGAATATGCAAAATTAATGTATATGAGGTTTGTCAATGGTGGTCAAGTGCAAGGCCATATTCGAAAAGAGACATTGCCGAGGTCAAGGAAAGCGGAGCCACATCCGTTGAGATCTTGAAGATCATTCAGATTTCGATTTCATGTGCTGTTTCGTGGGTACGTACGTACGTGCCTAGATACCTTCATTCGCAAGGCGGTGCACTACCGGGACTGAGCTCGGAGGCACACTGCCATACTCGCAAATGACCATGCGAATATACTCTGCGGGCGTAACGTCGTACATGAGATTGAGGATCCGAAGGTTGGGTATATCCTTCCAGTCTCGCAGAGATTTCGGTTTCTTTTCTTCTTCGGGTTCTTTCTTGTCCTTTTTGCCGGTGTTCGCAGGCGTCACATCGGGTGTGCTGAACTCTTGCGGAGGTGGTGGAGGAAGTAGCTCCTCCGGCGCAGCGATCTCGTTTAAGACAATGCTGTCGAGTGCAACCTTGCCGCTGAATTTGATCGACTCGCAGCAGACGATGACTGGGATGTCGGCTCGATGAGCTGCCATGGCCATTGAGGCGGTACCAACTCGTGACATGAGCCGACCGTTTGAGAGCATGGAGTGTGCACCGAGCAAGACGATGGTCGACTCGGAGACTGCGCGAGCAATGCCAGAGAACGGAAGATAGTCGACCTGCAAGCCAGCGTTCATGAGCGAAGTGGCGAGATTCTTGCCCTCGAATAGTGGCCGTGAGTCGACAATGACGACGCGGAATTGAGTTCCATCTGCTTGTGCTTGCAGTATCGTCTTCTCGACAATTGAGCTCTTAGCATATGTGAGCACGACGGATCCATTCTTGATTAGCGAGCTGGCTGAAGATGCGATGACCTGATCTGTGACGATAATGCGCTCTTGGATGAATCTGTCGATGAAGTCGCATAGATAGTCCCTGGCCTCTTGTTCAGGGGTGTTCGGGTCAATCTCGACGATGAGCTTCTTCAACCATCGAATGGCGTTGCCCATGGACTCAGAGATCGGTCGACACGACTTGAGGAAGTCAATTTGCGGCGAGAGATAGTGCTGTGTCAAGTGGCGAGCGAGAGACGTGCCTGTCGGAGTCGAGTAGTCCTGAATGGACTCCTTAAAAGCCACGAGCATCGCAACACATCGCGCACTGCTACCACAGATCTCGTAGCTGCTGATTTGAAAGCCAAGTGCGAGCACCGCTGGATGTACGTCTTTGGAGACGCCTTCGATGGTATGCCGTCGCGGTTGCGAGTACAGATGGCTGAAGAGCTCGACCTGCTTGTTCTCCTGCTTCTTTATCGCTGGTTTCTGCGCAGGGCCACCCTGCGATGCTCCGCGATTCCTCACAGGCATTATGGTCTGCTGTGAACTGCCTGGCCTCTGCTCGCCCGACTTTTGTACGGCTTTTTGCTGTGGCTGCTTCTCGCCTTTGGGCTTCTGCTGCAACATGCCCGCGCCTCCACTCTGCTTCTTATCTTTCTGCTCTCCTTCACTGACGCCGTTCGTACCGGTTGATTGTGTGTCCGCGGGCGGCGCACCGCTTGACTCTTTCGCCGCGGCTCTTCGCGCCTGTTTCTCTGCTTTGGCTCTCTTCTTGGCCTCTGCGGGCGAGATCTTTTCCGCCGTTTGGCTCGGTGGGTCTGGCTTTTTCGGTCCAGACATGATGGTGGTAGTGGTCGATATCCTGGAGTGTGCTCCTTGACTTCAATCAGGGATGTATTGTGTCTGTGTGAGACTCGAGTCGCTCAACAATCGCGCGCCTGTCCTCGGAAGCGTGTGTTCAAGCTTTGTTCGCAGATTTGTGTTGCTGCGGAGTGTCGAGATCGCCATCCTTCTTACTGACGAGAAAACGCCATTTTCGGTGGTGAAGACTGGAAATTTGGGTTGGAGACTGGAATGCGTTCGATTGCGGATGAGAGAGTAAGCATGTCTTCGCGCAGATGTCAACTTCGTGGCTGGGCTCGTGGGTGATGGTGGGGTGATCTGTCGATTTTTCGGGGTGGTTGTGTGTGTGTATGTGTGTGTGTGTGTGTGTGTGTGTGTGTGTGTGTGTGTGTGTGTTTGTGTGTGAGAGAGAGAGAGAGAGAGAGAAGAGATTTGCCGTTGTCGCGTGGTGCAGGTGGTGGAAGTGCTTTGGAGTGAGTCAAATCTGAACCAACAAGGACGCATCTCCACAAGCAGCAAAAGACCTGTGACAGTAACTCGTTCCAACACAGGTCGAATTTCTGTTGCGATGCATATGGGATACATAACTTCATTGGCGAACTATTTGATAAAGTAAACCCAGGCAATCAGTCCTTGATCCTCTACGCCGCAGCGATGATCCATTCTCAGGCGCCTTCTGACAACAAGTTCCGGCCTCAACAAGTACGTATACCTCTCATATCCCATTCACAGCATCATTCATAACCTATGACTCGATCCACTCTCCGGCCAACCACCGGTTTAGCATGTCAAGGGAAGCGACAGGCTGGTCGTGGGGCACCATATGGCCGCCAGCGTGCAGCCTCATGAAGGTGAAGTTGCCAGATGATTTGACAGCGCCAATCTTGGAGCCATCCTCCAAAAGCTTCAGGTCCTCAAGAGGAGCCTTAGCGTAAGCCTTCTGTCCAGGCCATTCGAGTTCGACCGTCCATGCCAGGTTACCAAGCCAGTTGCAGATGAAGTCAGCATCCTGTTATGCAGTTGTTAGCTAGTTGAACACATTTGAGGGACCTGAGAAGTACTTACACCCGCGTAGACGAGGACTGGGATCTCCTTCAAGATACCTGGAACAAGACGGTGGAATGGCTGCATCCAGTCACCGTTGAACAAGAAGTTGCGGTTGATGTCCATGTTGCAGGAGTCGTAGTTGGAGACTTCAGCACCAAGGGCGCTCATGACCTCCTTCTTGTTCAAGTAGTCCTGGATCCAGTTGAGCTCATCGTAGCAGAGGTTGCCACCCTTGCACTTCTCGCGCACATCGTATGGGTTCATGCCGGTTCGTTGGTAGGGGCCGATCATGGCATTGTTGCAGTAAATGCTGGCAGGCACACAGGACCAAACGGACTCGCTGTTGTAGCAGTTTTGGATCAGACTCTGGCAACGTGGCAGGGCATTGTCCATTGATTCACAGCTCGACTCGTCGAGAACGGCGGGCCAGCCACCATCGCCACAAGCCATTGGGCGATAGTACTCGTACTGAGTGAAGCCATCGGTCAGACCGTTACCGATCAAGACGGACTGCAGGTTGATGTTTCGCTTCTTATGCGACAGGATCTCAGCAGCGAAGACAGGGATGTAGTGACCAGCGTAGGACTCGCCAGAGATGTGGAAGTCCTGGCTAGCATATTCAGGGAACTGTTCGAAGAACAGCGTGAGGAGAGCGTAGACATCCTTGCCTGCAGCGACAGTGTTCGAAACGGCGCCGCCGGAGTATGAGTAGCCGACATTGACGGGCTGGTCAAGGAAGATGACAGAGGCGTTGGCATTCCAGCTGCTTGGGTTGAACTCAGTCTCGACGTTCTTGTTGATGAAAGAAGGGCCGAGCTCCATGAACAGACCAGTCAGCGAAGAGCAGCCTGGACCACCGTTCAACCACAAGAGTACGGGGTCATTCTTTGGGTCATTTCGGGACTCAAAGAACCAGTAGAAGAGATGCTTGTCGTCCTCCTCGTTGTCCAAGTAACCGGAGTACTGCTTGACCTTGTCTACGCCGAGGCTCTTAGGATCGACCTTCTTTGTACGAAGGTTGAAAGCCTCGAGATGACCGTCGATCTCGCGCTCTTTCTCGCCCTTGGAGTTAACGGAGAACTGCTCCTCGATGTGCTTGCCCTGGGTGATGAAGTCCCATTCGCTGTTGTGCTTGCGGGAATGCTCCTTGGGCGAGCTGAAGAACGACGCTTGGCTCATGCTCTCGGGAAACATCATGGCAACCTCGTCCCAAGCCTGACGGGCATCATCGGTGAGATGCTTCAGCTCATGCTGGAGGTTCTTGAGCTGCTTCGACCAGGCCGAAGCCTTATCTTCGACAGTCTTCACGGCGTCTTGGAAGAAGTCCGGAGTGCCCAAGGGCTGCTGCTGCTGAGGCACAACAGCGACGGCCGCGCCGAACAGGAGCGCCGATGCTGCGACCTTCATGTTTATGGGGAGAGGGAGTGGTGGGTGTTAGGCAACAGGATTCCCAGCGCCGCGAAGCTGGTGGTGAGCTGCCCGTGGGACTGTGATGGAGCTACCAAAGAGACACGGAAACTGGCAGCGCAATTGGAGGACCAGACAGGTGAATTGTGATGGAGGAGACGACAGAAGAGGGAGGAGGAGGGAAAGTTGGTGAGATAGAAGGAAGCAAGCGACAAAGCAGGACCTGTTTGCTCGGCGTGATCGATGTCTCATCATCGCCGCAGCCGCCGGCGGACGCAGCTGCCGCGTCGTTGCTGGGCAGCTGGCTCGTTCCTGCCGGACGTGTCATAGCCTCGTTAGCTTGAAACCTTATCTGTTATCAGTCCCGATTGAGCAGCTACGTCACGTGTCGCGTGAGTGAAAGTGATTCATCTCGAATTTCAAAGCCCTTCGAAATTAGCCCTTTCTCCTGCCATATTACATACCAGCCATCCTCAAACTACGGAGACAGAACTCAAGATGCCGTCTGCACAGATCAACCAGCCCTCGAACCAGATTAAATTGACCAACGTCAGTCTGGTGCGCATGAAAAAAGTGAGCATCGTTGCGCAATTTCTTACTAGCAGCATCTTACATGGTGACAGGGAAAGAAACGCTTCGAGGTAGCCTGCTACAAGAACACCGTCACCTCATTCCGTGCCGGAAACGAGACCGATCTCGACAACGTCCTCCAGATTCCAAATGTCTTTTTGAACGTTTCCAAAGGTCAGGTCGCCAACAACGAAGATCTCAAAAAGGCGTTTCCCGGAATGACGAGAGATGAGGTTGTACTCGAGATTCTGAACAAGGGAGAGCTTCAGGTCGGCGAGAAGGAGCGGTCACAGGAGCTAGACAGAGTACACAAGGAGGTCATTGATATCGTTGCTGGAAGACTGGTGGATCCAAAGACTAAGAGGGTGTACACTGCGGGCATGATTGAGAAGGCACTCGATCAGTTGAGCAGTCAAGGCGGACACGCTGGTCGGAACGCGGGCAAGGGAAGTGCGGCGGAGAGCAGCGATCGAAGCAAGAGTCGGGACCAGAGTGGTGCGGCCGAGTCTGGATCGAGCACGCTGGCCAAAGCGAACGGAGATGCAAAAGCGAATGAAGAGCTCGAGCAAAAAGCCAAGCCTAAATGGACGGGTGTGACAACTTCGAAGAGCGCCAAGTCGCAAGCACTGGATGCCATGAAGGCTCTGATTGCGCACCAGCCCATTCCTGTGGCGAGAGCGAGGATGAGGCTGCGAATTACCTGCCCGACTAGTGTCTTGAAGCAAAACGTCAAAACACCAGTGAAGTCAGAGGGAGAGGAGCCCACGACGGGGAGTGTTAAGGATAAGGTTCTGGGCTTCCTGGAGCTGGTGGAGAACCAAGATGTCGTGGGCGAAGAGTGGGAATGCACCGCTTTTGTGGAGCCAGGCAGCTTCAAGACTCTCAGCGAATTTGTCAGCACTCATACGAAAGGCAGAGCGAGAGTGGAGGTTCTGGACACGGCGGTTACTCATGAAGATTCATGAACGCCGAACTTTGTCTTGCTTTGAAGCGTTCAAGCGAAGGTTGGGATTACGAAACCAAAAAGCGCATTATTGATAGAGCAGAGCTGCTCTTAACGACGATACCATTCGATTATCATTTGATACCACCTTCCATCGTCCTGAGTTCACGAGCTTATCGTAGCGGCATCATGGCTGAAAGATGATTCAAGTAGAAAAGTCTGGCAGTGAGCTCGATCGATTGCCCTCGAGATGAATACGTCTAATGATCAGGCGCGCAAGCTTTTTGGTGGCTCGGTCGCATTGCTATTTCTAGAGCCAGAATGAGGGAGAGAGATACTTTTGGTTGCCCGTATTCTGCGATATTCTAATGGAACACATGCCTCTACTCACACTACTCTCACTAGCAGCGGCGTCCGACTATGCTATACAGCCGCTAGAGATGACGCCTTTCCCCCGAACCAAGTCTTCGAATTGCTGACACGTCTCGTGAGACATGGTCTATAGTGTACGAGATAAGTATGATTGTCTGATGCGCGTCGCGAGACAAGCTTTGTTCATGATACGGAGTAGCGGAGAATGACTTTTTACACAGAGCTCGTCTTCCCTAGTCATTCCTCCCTGTGCTGATTGACAGCAGTCTCTCTGAACAAGGAAACATGGCTCTCTCCAGATCCTCGACCGCGGGGGCGTCACCGTCCTTTGAGTCGCTCTGCTTGCTACTGAGTTCTTCGTGCAATTCCCAGTCCTCGTCTGTCAGGTTATGGCAGCTTCTTGCTCACCGGCTGGAGTACTCCGAGTTAGTCATTTCCATATCTCTCGCTAGTATCTTGTGCTTCGGAGTCGAACGAGCTCTGCTCGCATTGCTGCGATTTGCTGGTTTTTCTCGAGAAGCGCCAGCTCGAGGCCCTTCACCTCAGCTTCTGTCTTTTCGGATCTCTCGAGACTGACTTGGAGGGAGCTCTCGAAGGCGGTGAAGACGTTGGGAAGGGTTGCACGTATGTCCTTCTCACCCAGTTCGCTGTTCGAGAGCCCGTTTCCGCCAATTTCGCGATTTGCAGCTTTTGAATCCAGTCGAGAGGCGCCTTGAGCAGCATCTTGAGCGCTTGAGGGTGTCACAGTTGCGGCGGATGAGGAAGAGATGGGAGCTGACACTGCTGCAGCTGCACGTGCAGCACTCGAGGAAGTGGGAGTTCTCGAGAGATTTTCCCCCATGACCTTTAATTTGACAATAAGAGACTTCTTGACAGTACCATAGTTTGCGCCGAGCCCGTTGGACGATGTTGACGTGGGGTACCCAAGGGGCGAGTCATCGAGGGTCTCCATAGCAGTCGAGGGGCCTTTGTTATTGTAACGGGCGATAGACTTTGACTTTTGCGACGTTGAGAGGTGCCTCCGCTTCCGAGAGGGTGCGAGAGAAGCTGAATCGCCAGAAGAACCTTGCGTTTGGTCGCCGTACCCTGCAGAGTCGCAGAGCTTGGCGAGTTTCCCCAGCCGCTTGTGAGTCCGTCGAGTCGCAGAGCTTGGCGGCTTCTCTTCCTCGTCCACCCCTTCATCCAGCTCATATTCCTTCTCGCCGCTGATTTTGTCAGCGTACTCGAAACCAGGTGACGAGCCAGAGTTGAGGGGCGAGAGGGATGCGCAGAACGAGACAGGCGAGCTTTGCGGCTTCATTTCCTCTTCTCCGTCCTTTTGCATGTCCTTCTCTTCCTCGAGGCTGTCCGAGGGGATTATTTTGATGTGCTCAGAACCAAGTGACGAGCAAGGGTTGAGAGATGACGGAGACGCGAGGGGCGAGAGGGCCAAATTCAGGGGCAAAGCTGAGGCCATTGCGCTTGAAGCGGAGCGGTCGTTTGTGGGTGAGTGGTGAGAAAACGAGCTGAAAGCACCGATGTGAGAGCATTTTGAAGAAGCGCGGCGCGGAATTGCCAGAGGAGAAAGTGAGGTGACATGAACTTGTCATTCACTCGACGGACACGTAGCGCGCTTCCAGGCCCCACTTTTTACACGCCACGTGCGCCTACCGCAAGCGCGGAAGCTCACCTTCCATTCTACACTCGACATCCTCCACTATCTTCCATCACCAACATACACGCGCCATCCACGGCACACACGAACCTCCGCCACCGCCCTCGACCTTCCCTTCAGGTCTCACAAGCTCATCTACATCGGTAAGTATTCTTTTCTCAGGCAACACTTCCAATGCGCCGTCCGCGGTATTGACTGATGTGGGTGACAGCTCTGAGGGCCGGAGCGTTACTCGGGAAGAGGCTTGCCTCTCTTCGAGTATTAATGCCTCTCTGGGAACTCGCTCGAAACTGCCTCTAGATATGCCAAGTCGTGCATGCGCAGTCGTCGTCCACGGTACCAGCGGGGGATGGTGGCGGCTTTGAGGACCGGGACGTTACTCGTCGAGAGGCTTGCCTTTCTTCGAGTATTATTGCCTCTCTGGGAACTCGCTCAAGCCTTCCTCTAGATGTGCCCACGACGGCGCCTGCGCAAGTGTCGGCATCCCGATGGGTATGTCCCTGTTTGTGATGCCGAGTTCGGGCGTACTGACCAGCGATACCATCAAGACTCGCTCTTGTCGCCTGATTTCAACGCCCAGGTTTGAGAATAGTTTGCTTCGGGGCCTCATTGAGTCGCAAGGCTCGCACGAGGGTGCTGTCGGACACTCGACGCGGTTGTATCTCAGATTTAGACGCAGACAGTACTTACCGAGGGAAGTGTGGCATCGGCATGTGTGGTACACATCTTGCACTATTCTCGTCGAGTCGTCTTGCAGAATATCTGGGCTCTCCTCGCGGCGGGATTCGCTCGGTCTCTTGGTGGACACCTTTCCTGCATCTAAGCCGGCGCATTTGCTCTCAGACCAGACTGTCCTTCGAGATGTCCATCGGCTTCGTCAACTCACGGTGGCTCGGCAGCCTAATGTCGGGGAAGGCTGACGATATTGTGTAGGCCCATCATCCCTGAGCTATACGCTTGGTTGTTGAGGGCTCTCACTGTCTTGCTAGCAATCAACATTCCAATGGCAGTTCTTCGCGCCGTCCGTGGCGAATGCGACCGACTTTTACTACGTCACGGCTTCCTCCTTCCAATGCATGCGCATAACAACGGGTATCGGAAAAGGGGAGGAGGATGTGGAAGGGGAAGAAAGGATTGGAGATCTCGTACGCGAGCGCGTGAGGTCGGTGGTAGTGGAATGCGATACCGAAGAGCATGCGCGCCGTACTTGTACTTGCGTACAGTCCTATCCAATTCCACATGGCGTATGTCCAGTTCCACTCTCTTCACCGCCGTGTCACGCCCACATGTATTGGGGTATCCATTGTATTCACATCAGGATGAAGGACTCATTGTGTCACAATCCAGACTATTACGCTCGTCGAGAGGCCTGTCGGCCCACAGATCCTAAGCGACATCTACTTGCTGCATCATGCGCAAGGTACGGCGTTAATCACAACATGTCCGTAGTCCAGGCCGCGGACACCACGGACAGCGAATAGCTCTTCCAACTAATCATCTCCGCATTGTTCTCTGCAAGGCGGACAGAAGTCTTCCCGACCGTTTGCGCCTTCGCAAACCCTAAATAGATCTACCACAGTGTACCGTTAGGTATATCTACTCGCTCTCGCATCCTTCTGCCAGGTTGTTTACAAACGAAGATATATAAGCGACTTTTCAGACCTTGACGAGACTCACTCAAGATACCCACGCGAGTACACAGCCTCGTTTCGCCATATCGACAGATCAACTTCTCAGAGACAGCCACAGTCAAAGGTCGGGTACCTACGAAGATAGCCGAGGGACAACCGACTTCCATACAGCAAGATGCCGAAATACAAGTATGACGGAGCCAAGGAGATTCCAGACCTCGCTGGTAAGGTCGTCGTCGTTACAGGAGGTGAGTGCAGCCGGAACGCAGCCATACAGACAGTCGTTGACGATCTCCAGGCAACGTAGGAATAGGCGCGGCCTTCGTCAAAGCCATCGCCGCTCACAACCCGGCAGTCCTGTATATCGCTTGCCGCAGACCAGCAAGTGGCCAAGCCCTCATCGATGAGATTCACAAGATGCATTCCAAAGCCAACATCGCGCTGCTGGCACTCGACCTCAATTCTCTGGACAGCGTCAAGCAATGCGCCAGCGACTTTAACGCCAAGTCGGATCGTCTGGATCTCCTCTTCTTGAACGCAGGAGTCTCGGCGACGACTCCCCACACGACCAAGGAAGGGTATGAGAACCAATTTGGTATCAATCATATGGGCCACGGTAGGTATTTTGCCAGTTTGAAGTCACATTCACCAGCTGACCTTTGTTGTAGCTCTCCTCACTCAGATCTTGATGCCGAAGTTGCTTGACACCGCGAAGCAGCCGGGCGCGGATGTGCGCATCATGCTGACTTCTTCTATCGGCCACCACGGGTGAGTTGACAAGACCATGCTCGAAACTGTATAAAAGCTAATCATTCCAACAGTTTCGCACCCAAAAACGGCCTGGTTCTTGCAAAGATGAAGTCTCCAGCAGAGTCCATGTCACCCATGGTCCGCTACGGCCACTCCAAACTCGCCAACGTCCTCTTCGCCAAGAAGCTTTCCCAAGTCTACCCAACCATTACTTCCACGTCTCACCACCCAGGCACAGTGAAGTCAGAGATCTGGGGCAAAGCCGAGGGCATGCAGCTCGTCGCTCGTCTCATCACGCCTTTCGTTTGGGTGCTAGGTGTCGACACCGACGACGGCGCCAAAGCCGGCCTTTGGACTGCTTTCACCGATAAGAGTAAAGTGCAGAACGGCAAGTACTACGAGCCGGTCGGCAAGATGATGGAGAGGAATTCGTATGTGAAGAACCAGAAACTTACGGATGAGCTGTGGGAGTGGACGAACAAGGAGCTTGCTGAGCATGGCGCGCCGGGCTGGCCACAGGCGTAGACGGTCATGCTCGTGATGCAGCCTGATCGCCGCTCTTACGATGTGCTGACGAATTGCTTTTGCTGCTTCGCGTATAGCCTGAGATACCCTCCACTCGCTCGCCCAGTGTCCTATAGTCGTCTGGAGACATTGAGACTCAGCCTCATCTCGATTGCTTATTTGTGAGTTAAACATTACATATCACTAAACGTCCTTCTCGAAAGCATTCGTCTGAGCCATTAAAAGCAATCACCGACTGCTAACGACGCATTTGGCAGCATAGAATGGCGTCTCGTCGAGCACTCCTCACCATCTTGCTCTCGAATCTGCCTACGAGACGAACCAACCTCTTGTCGTGTAGGGGCGTGGCGTCTCGTGGTGCAATTACTACCTTCGCAGCACGATTGTGAATTGACAGGTCTTTGGCGCAATTTAAGTACATGATATTCGCGAGCACGTTAACATCCCGAAATATTTCCTCTTCAACTGACGCTGTCGTCGAGCCGAGGACTTGTACTGACGTCGAAGCGGTCTCACATCGCATTGAGACCTGTAAAAGGTACCCTCCGCGCAGGAGCTCGAAAAAAAAAAGCCAGCTTTCAAGTCCCAACTATTATCACCGCGCTTTCCGCGCTTCAAGAAAAATACATACTTTTGGTCGTTCCGACTCCCGCTCAGTTTTTAGGGTTGAGGCGTGTCTGGCGGGGACACTTGCGGCTTCGCACTCTTCGGAAAGAACAGCTCCCCGCATCGAGTTTTGATCCCCTAAAGAGCTGCTGAATTGGTCGTCCTGGATGACCTCGTGGTTGGTCGGCCGCGAGTCGTGACAGCCGGCTGATAGGCTCTTAGCTCCTCGTTTATGTGCATGTGCATTGCGGTAAGCAGTGCCGATGGGATAGCCTATGGGATCTGCTGCGTGGCTGGAGGGGTGGGACTGGTCAAGATGTGCAGGTCTGCATACGCATGCGCATGACTCTGAAGAGTTCGTGGCTGCCCTCTTTGTTGCTTTGCAGGTACGTACGGCGGCTCATCCAGAACGTCGGGACATGTACTGTACTGTGAGATATATGAAGGATGCGATGGCAGGGCGAATCAGCCACCCACGGCTTTGCCAACCAGAGCCTTGCAGTCCTTCGTCATGGAAATCTCAAGGGCCATATCCTGGCCCTGCTTGGACATCTTCACCCATGTCTTCTGCAGGATGTTGATCAATTTGGCCTCGTCATGCTTATCCTTAAAGTCGTCGAATTGATCGTCGAGGAAGACCAAGCACGCCACGTCTTCGAGCACCTGTACCTCTTCCTCACCCTGCTTGAGCCCTTCCTTCTTGATCAGGGCACTGCAGCGATCGATGTCTGCTGTTGAGTGTCCACACTCGTTGAGTATCTCCGCCACGAGCTCGGCCTGCCGTTTCTTGAGGTGCGTCCGCCAGCTGTGGTAGCCTATCTTGGTTATTGGGTATGAGTCGCGCTTGACCTCCCAACGACGGAAATGCTGGCCACAGATGGCGAGTTTCAGTACGTCGGAGGCATCGGGCTTGCGCTTGTTCAGGTAGGATTCCATCTTTTGCGAGTAGTGTGTCTCGTAGGGGATCTCAGTGCCATCGCTCGTGATGTGTTTGTTCGGGTCTTCGTTGTGGGCGAGGTAGATCCTGCGGCGCGCCTCCTCGAAGTTGGAGGCCGTGGCAGACATGCTGCTGCTGATCGGTGGGTACTGGAAGGTGAGGCGGATGCTCGTATCTCGTGTTGGTGTCGTCCGTCTATGCTGCTTCTGGGGATTGCTGCTGTCCGTGATCCCAGCAACTTCCTGCATACAATAAGGCACGAGACTACTGGGTGAGGGGCACAACAACCACAGGTCGAGATAACGACGATCCGACCACCCCGGCGCTGCTATTGGCCAGGATGGCATCGCAGACTGGCGCAGAGAGTTTCGTCAAGGCGCATGCGTGCTGCACGTACGGGTGCCGTTCCGGAGAGCCACTTGGTCGGCAGCTCTGGCCAACCAGCCTCTCATCCGCCTAGGCCCCGATGTGCAGACCTTGCACGCCGCCATCCTCCAGTGCCTCTTCCCGCTTGTTTCTCGTACACGACATCGCTTCTCGCGCTTCTTCAAATAATATCGCCAACATCGTTTCCTCTGCGGCGACACTGGGTCCCTGACACGGCGGCGGCAGCAGTCTGGGCAAACACGGCGTCCGCTGCCCCAATGGCCTCTCATATTCACTGCCTGTGCCTTTCCGCGGCCGGCACGACCACTCCTATGCGACTCCGGTAGCGGACAGAGTGGTGGCAGGCACATTGGCACGCAGAGCGGTGCATCACAAATGACCAGTCACCTCAACATCCATCCTTCGTGCCTCTGGGATCCTCGCCGCCAACTCGCGCTTGCTCCTCTGGTCTGCCGCCTCCACGGACCGCACCGCTCGAGCATGGGGCGAGCGGACCCTCACAGATGATGTACTGGATGGGCGACGCCGCGACGGTCTGCTGCTCAGACGACGCTTTTTAGCTAATCGAGTGGTCAGAAAAAGAAAGAGCCTTCCCTTCGTAACCTTTCGCCTGTTGCAGACTCGTCCTCAACCTTGTTGTGCTGCTGCTGTTTGCCGCTCTGATAATGCTCTGTCGTAACGTACGATCCTACGTTGATGCGCCTCGTTTGTGTCATGCTTCAACGGCAACCACTTCCTTCTTATTTGCCTCGCTCCTTCCTTCATTGTTTGCGGCACCTGCTCTCTTTGTCTCAGGGCGTCTTTCCATCCACTCTCGTCACTTCGAATTCCCTCGTCAACGGTCAATCAGATCAATAATATCGACGTCGTTAGCATGGACGACCTCGAAGTTGGCCCACCGGTGTCGAATGCTTCATCCACATCATCTCTCGACGAGAAGCGGCTACAATGGGATGGACCCAACGATTCAGCCAACCCCTACAACTGGAGCGAAAAGCGAAAGTGGTTCATCGCTGGAGTCTCCCTTCTCGGCACTCTACTCCTACCAGTCAATGGCACCTCCATCACCATTGCGGCGTCCATGATTAACCAGCAATTCAACATCGCGGACACAGCGACATTCACTAACAGCTACTGGCTGGTCACAACTTGGACTATAGGAGGAGGACTTTTCGTCATCGTCACCTTGCCCCTGATGGAAGAGGCTGGCGTTCGAGTCACTTATCTGACTACCTACGCCTTCTTTCTCCTCATGGTTCTTCCACAGGCTCTGGCTCAAAACTTTGCAACCCTTCTGATCGTTCGCTTCTTCAGTGGAGGTTGTGTGACCCTGCTCTCCAACGCTATTGCAAGCATGATTCCGGATATGTGGAGCACAGCCCAAGCTCGTAGCCTACCGACCAGTCTCTACATCTTATTCTACACAATGGGCAACACCCTCGGTCCTCCAATGTTCGCCGGCGTTGTGCAAGCTACAGACAACTGGAGATGGTATGCACTTTCAACGTCTCGCTGCGGCTCGTACTAACAGGGTGTAGGATCTTCTGGATTCAATTGATCATTTTCGGCGGCCTCTTTCCCCTCTTCTTTCTTTCAGTCCGCGAAACTCGACAACAAGTGATCCTCCAACGGCGCGCCAAGAAGCTTGAAGGACGAAAAAGCATCGCGGCGCTATCGAAACAAGAGACCGAAGAACTATTAAGGGCAATGGGACGCCCGATGTTTCTGTTATCCACCGAACCAGTGCTCTTCATCTGCATGCTTTGGTCAGCCTTTGCCTTCGGCACCGTCTTCCTCTTCACACAATCTGTCGAGCAAGTCTTCCACTCCTTACACGGCTGGTCCTCTGCAAGCTGCGGCTACGTCCAAATCACCGTCGTCGTTGGTGAGATCATCGGCTGGGCAGTATCGCTGCCGGGTATCAAATGGTTCTTGCAATCCGCAGCTCGGAATAAAGAAATGCCAGGCGAACCCATCCCGGAAGCCAGACTCTACATCAGCGTCTTCGGATCTTCCGTCGGCATGATGGGAGGCATGTTCGTCTACGGCTGGACGTCCTACCCTCAGCTCCCTTGGATCGCGCCTGCCATCGGCTTGGCCATGGTAGGCTTTGGCATCCAGATTGTCGTCTCGGCTGTGGCGGACTATGTCACCGACGCCTACGCTGACTCCCAATACAACGGATCAGCGCTCGCCGCCGTCTGCTTCGGCGAGAATATCGTCTCTGGCTTCCTGCCCCTGGCATCGGCGTCAATGTACACGAATCTCGGTTTCCAATGGGCGAGCACCTTGCTGGGGTTCTTTGCTCTGCTGCTGAGCTTCGCGCCTGTGGTGTTTATCTGGAAGGGGAAAGAGCTCCGTCAGAGGAGCCCGTACATGAAGTCTACGCAACAGTCGGCAAGCGTCGCGGAATAGAGGGATGTAAAAGCATTGTCTATGATAGCGACGGCGCATAAAAGCATTGATAGGGGTTGGAAGAGATGTGAGAGCGATCTCCACTTCGAGCAAGGCGCATTGTTCATGCCTTTATTTGATAATCACGCAGCGACGAAAAAGTTATGCAGTATAGAAATGAGGCAAGACGACCGATTACGAAATACTGAGCTATATTGTTCGTCTTTCGTCTATCTTCCGATCTACTCTGGTTTCCTAGGCTTCTTATCCGCAAGCACAGTCGCAAACATAGCCATGGCTTGGATATTGACCTCAGCCGGTACAGGCTGATCAGGCTTCGCCAACCTACTCAACAACTTGAAGTAATTGATGTAAAAGCTTGGCGTGCTGGTGAAAATGATTCTCGCCTCCTCATCGCCTGGATTGGAGAAAGTGTGTGGAGCACGAATGGGCACGACCATGTAATCGCCCGCCTTGCAGTCGACAATCTTTTTGTCTTTGCCCTCGTGGTCTGTGTCCGGGACGTGGAAGCGCACGGTGCCGTGGGTGATGTAGAAGGTCTCGTCGTGCATTTCGTGCCAGTGGGGTGGCGGGCCGGGTGTTTTGGGTGGCATGATGAGTTCGGCTACACCAAGACGGTTGTCTGCGAGTGGTGGTTTAGTGTGAAGGTTGAGAGGGAGTTTGTGAATGTGTATTACCAGTGTGTGAGCCGTCTTCCATGACACGGCACGTTATGGGGCCGAGTTTGAAGGTTTCACCGGCTTTGGCTTCGATACGGACGACATCATTGGAGGGAATGGAGACGAGGCCTGCCATTGTGTGAATATATGAGGGTTGGTGTGATTTTGGCGGGAGCTGTTTCTCTAGAAGCTGTCAGACGAAGAGGACAGAAACATTGACGAGCTCATTGTCCGATGGCGGCACAGGGCGGGGCCTTCTTGCAGCTCCCCTCGAAACCTTTGCAATGTTCGTTATGTTTCACAAATTTTGAACACAATGGACGGTCACCAACTCAAACGTGACAATGCAGGTACTATCCAAAATGCAACATCGCTACCGGAAGACGAGGCTACCAGGAAGTGAGGAGTGAAGTTCGAGGACCGAGAGGTGCTCGAGCTGTGAGCACGATGCCAGGATCCGTTCGGGAGCACGTTTAGAAGACTTGCGGGTGAAAGCAGCGACAGCAATGTTGTGATATATGATCTTTCGCGGAGGAAAGGCGAAGTCACTTGAGATTGGCAGCCGTGAAGAGGGCATGGCAGGAGCGAGCAATACAGGAACACGTGAAGTGGCGTCAGAACCTGAACGCGTCGCGTCCACCTTATTCAGGTTTCTCCACTTCACATCCCGACTTCGCATCGACAACGACCCTCGCGGCCATCACGATGAAGCCGTTCAGACCGCCGATGCTGGTAGGCAGACATCCGTCCAACCCGCAGCAGCCCTCGAGCGAACCTCCCGCGAAGAAGCGCCGGATCAGCCAGGACCAGGAAGACGATGTCAACTTCGAGGCCACCAAGGCGGCTGCGAACTTTCTGAAGAGACCGGCTCCGAAAAGCTTCGTCGCTCCCCAAAGAAAGCCACTTGATGCCATGAAAAACCCAAATGGCGTATTACAGCTCGCGACCCAACCCGAAAACGTCGCGAAGAGCTACTACACTGTCCTTTGGCGTAAGTACACCACCAAGAAGAACAAGACCTGGGACGGCGATGGCGTCCTCTACGTTTCTGGTTCCTACGCGATTCTCCAAGACATTTCTGGAAAGGAACTCGGAAAGGGAACCTGCAAAGGCCCTCTGCTCGTCGGCTCCGAGTTGTCAATCGCTGGCAAGGACGTCGAAGTCGAATCCATGCTTTCGAAAGAGGACTACATTTCCGGCCGCGTTTTCCTTGGTGTGAAGACCGAACCAAAACCATCTCGGAAAGATATCGATGGAACATCCCGCGTGAATAACAAGGCACAGGCGAAGCACGACAAGATTGCCTTAAACCAGAAAGACAGTTTGTTCTCTGGGGTCTCTGCTGGCAAGGCTACGAAGACATCGTTCAAGACGCCATTGCTCAATAGAACCGTGCTGGCGCCCAAGAAAGATGCTACGAAGCCTACTCCGCGACACGACCCAGACGCCGAAGGTGCCCTGGTCATGAAGCGACCTCCCGCGAAGAACGTGCCAAGGGGCAAGCAAGTGGTCGATGTTGTCATAGATCCCATCTTGAGCAAATGCTTGCGTGAGCACCAGCGTGAAGGCGTTGCGTTCCTTTACGAGTGCGTCATGGGAATCAAGGACTATGATGGCGAAGGTGCAATCCTAGCAGATGAAATGGGCCTTGGCAAGACTCTGCAGACAATTGCATTGCTTTGGACTCTACTCAAGCAGAACCCAATCGACGGTGATCGTCCAGTCATCAAGAAAGCGCTCATCGTGTGCCCAGTCACCCTGATCAACAACTGGAAGAAGGAATTGCGCAAATGGCTCGGTAAGGAGCGCGTCGGTGTCTTTGTATCCGAGAACAACAAGATGCGTCTTACAGATTTCACCAAAGGCCGAGCATACCAGATCATGATCATCGGCTACGAGAAGCTGACAAAGGTCAAGGACCAGCTCCAAGGCGACTGTGGTATCGACATTGTCATTGCCGACGAAGGACACAGACTGAAGACGGCCAAGAATAAAGCAGCGGCTGCCATCAAGTCCATCAACACGGATCGGCGAGTCATCCTCAGCGGCACACCCATACAGAATGATCTTGAGGAGTTCTTCGTGATGGTCGACTTTGTGAATCCTAACATCATGAGCAAGTATACGACTTTCAAGAGAGAGTTTGAGACTCCAATCATTAAGAGCCGACAGCCTGGTGCGACAGCAGCAGACGTTGAAAAGGGCGAGGCGCGCAGTGAGGAGCTCGTTGAACTCACTGGCAAGTTCATTCTGCGTCGGACTGCTGAGATTCTGTCCAAGTACCTGCCGCCAAAGACAGAGTACGTCGTATTCTGCAGACCGACCACAGCGCAAGCATCGATATACCGCGACATTGTCGGCTCCCAGGCATTCATGGCTGCGATGAACTCTCAAGCCGCGACACTTGAGCTTATCAACGTCCTCAAGAAGGTCTGCAATTGTCCCACGCTTCTGACGAAGAAGGGAGACAAGGGAGAAACCACCAAGGCTGAGTTTCTCGAAGGTGTCTCGGCGAAGCTGCTTAGAGAGCGTGGCGCCAGCGGCAAGATTCAAGTGCTCGACAGTCTGCTTCATGAGATCAAAGCCACGGGCGAGAAGGTTGTGCTCATCAGCAACTACACTTCCACCATGGACATCCTTGCACAACTGATGATCGCAATGGGTTACAGCTACCTCCGTCTGGATGGAACGACACCACAGAACAAGCGCCAGGATCTGGTCGATCGGTTCAACCGATCTCCCCAGAACAACTCATTTGTGTTTCTCCTGTCTGCGAAAGCCGGTGGCGTTGGTCTCAACCTCGTCGGGGCCTCTCGCCTCATCTTATTCGACCTCGACTGGAATCCTGCCACTGATCTGCAAGCTATGGCTCGTGTGCACCGAGACGGACAGAGGCATCCGGTCTACATTTACCGTCTGATCACACAAGGTTGTATGGACGAGAAGATCTTCCAGCGCCAAGTCAGCAAGACTGGGCTCGCGGACAGTATCGTTGACGGCAAGGCGAATGCCAGCGGCTTCACCCAAGCTGAGCTACGTGATCTGTTCACATTGGACGAGAACGACGCTTGTCAGACGCACGAGCTCATGGGTTGCAAGTGTGGAGGTCACGGTATCTCGGTCGACGGCTCAGAACTCCTCGAAGACCTCGACATACCACGAAATGATCTCGCTACACTGAGCGCTGGCTTCAAGGAGGAGGAAGATGGCATCGAAATCGTTCGTCTCGACGAGGAGGAAGTTGCGACTGTTGCGAAGAACGGCGCCACCATGAGAGCCATCGCCAAACGAGACGCCGAAGAGGCGGAGATCCAGCGCAAGGCTCGCGAGTGCCGAGACGCCGGTGGCAAGGCGAAGATGCTCAGCTTAATGCAATACACACATTTCGACACTTCTCGCGTAGGCGAGAAGGTCAACTTTGGTCACACAGACGATGACTACGAAGAGGATGATGTGATGGGCATGGCAACGATTGATGCGATCGAAAATACCATCGAGGACGACATTTTGCGAAAGGTGTTGACGGAGCCTGGTCGTCGTGTGGGCTTTGTCTTTACGAAGGCTAGCTCTTGATCTGGGACTGAGAGGCTGCAGACGAAGATTTGCTCAAGGAACTTGCTCGTTGCAGTCATGGGACGATGCGATGACGATGCTTTGCTCATGACTGTTATAAATATATTAGACCTCGCTAGTTTGTGCGAGCATAGATGCTTCAGACTGTCGAGACAATAGAACGTGTCCAATTGCAAGTGGTGGTATTTTGAGAATACTCCATCACTACATTGCAAAGTGTTGGCAAATATGGGCCTCGTTTTCTCTATTCTTCTCCGAGGGCCATCTGACCGAGCCATCGAGAAGTTTGCGTCGCGGCTCAAAAGACATGTCTATCTTGAGACTTATTTGTTAGGACTTGGAGCTGTACGTCGAGTGAGGTAACAAAGACGATCGAAGATCGACTGAAACCAACGAAGATGGACAATTTGCAGTAGTAGCGGCGTGATTGCGAATCGCTGCCAGTCAGAGTAGAGGCATATACTATAGAGCAGCCTGAACCTATACTATGCAGCTGACGGGGGCATTAACGGCCGAATCAATATTGTCGAGATGCTGCTACCTCGACTGGGGCGGAAGTCAGGGGGAGCTTTTTAATTTTCAGGTACCGGAGATGAAGACTCCGTAGTCAACCGCAGAGTAATCTATGACAGGTCAAGAAATCTCTTAATTCTGCAGAAGGGCAGCAAGCTCTTTTGCTACTGCATCTCCGACCTCAGCCGTCTTGGACGTGCCTCCGATATCCTTCGTGTTAACACCAGCCTCGATAACATTTCGTACTGCGTCATCGACCTTCTTGGCAAGTTCGGGCTGTTGGAGCGAGTACTTGAGCATCATGCCGATGGAAAGGATCATCGCGACTGGGTTGACGATGCCGTGGCCGCTTATGTCTGGTGCCGAACCTTTCATACTGTTAGCAAGAAGATCAAGTTTTCAGGGCAAGAAGGTTCATACCGTGAATGGGCTCGTAAATTCCATTGCACTTGCTCTTACCATCCGGAGCTGCGGTCAAACTAGCACTGGGTAGCAGACCAAGAGATCCAGGAATGACGGATGCTTCATCGCTGATGATGTCGCCGAACAGGTTGCTGGTGACGATGACGCCGTTGAGCGCTCTTGGGTTCTTGACCATCAGCATAGCGGCCGAGTCAATCAGATGATGTCCGATCTTCAGCTGTGGGAATTCGTTCGCCATCACATCTGTAACTGTCTTTCGCCACAATCTGCTCGTGGCCATAACATTCGCTTTGTCGAGAGACCACACCGGTAGCGGCGGATCCTCAGCCAGCGCGAGGTACGCAGCCAGTCTTGTTACACGCTCAATTTCCCCGCGCGAGTAGGGTTCAGTGTCCTGGGCGAAGCCAGAACCATCATCTTCTGTTCTGTCGCCAAAGTAGATCCCGCCGGTCAATTCTCGGACGATGTTGAAGTTGACGCCCCGGCAGACTTCTTCCTTCAGAGGCGAAGTCTTGACCAAGCTCTCAGAGGCGAAGAAACAAGGTCTCAGATTGCCATACGTGCCCATTTCCTTCCGAAGCTTGAGAATGCCCTGCTCAGGGCGGATCTTGGCGGTTCCCCATTTTGGTCCGCCAATTGCGCCGAGAATGACTGCATCTGCTGCTTTTGCGGCGGCGAGGGCGTCATCTGTCAATGGTTCACCAGTGGCGTCGATCGAGGCCTGCGGGTGAAGATCAGAGTAGTTCAGTATCATCAAGAGAGAAAGTTGAACGTACACCGCCGAGAAGGTGCTCTTTGATGTTGAACTTGATATCAGCTTTGCTGTCCTGGATTACTTGGAGGATCTAGCAGTAAGATCAACGCGTGGTCACGATAGTACAAGTTCCGGTCTTACCTTAAGGCCCTCTGCTGTGACCTGAGACTAGTGTAAATATTTGTGCAGCGAAAGTGAGGCAGTACGCTGACTTACTTCCGGGCCGCAGTGGTCGCCTGGAGATAATGATGTCAATTTATCAAGTTCTGATTTGCGGGTTTCAGCACACTCACCAGCGAAGACGACGATATCGTAGGAAGGCATGTTTTGGAGTAGATAGCGAAGTGTGTGGGTGTTTGTGTTGATGCATGTGCCATTGAATTTCGAAGTTGAAGGCACCGCGGGCGGCTCCGACACCGGAGCTTCACGGGATGGAAATCTCGCGTCTACGCGCTGTCTCCTTTCGCGCCTCACTTCCACTTCTCATCCATCAGCAAACTTGTTTCGCGTTCGAACCGGCCACGCGTGCAAGCCGCAGGCCATTGGCATATTGGTGAGAGTGTCGAGCACTCCGCTTATATCGACGCAGAACGAGCAGAAATCTCGTTCAATCGCAGTGGCAGACTTGCATGCGCGATGGCGTCTCCTGAGACTTGACTATGCTGCATGAACCGAGACAGAAACGAATCTGGAGAAGACAATCTGCGAGGATTTTATGACTCAACAGGCCATTGCTCTGAGGGTGGCTGTTGCCATTTCTGATATTCGACTGAGCAGGTGCTACCACTTGGCTGGCAGTTGCAAACTACCGCACTCATAGCTGCTTACGTGTCGAGATGGACAGAACATCCACTCGCTCTTCTCCACGCTCACACCGACACAGATAGAACAACTCTGGCCTGTATGATGTTTCACGCGAGGGCTACCCTAGCCCTTTCACGCCCCAACAAGAAAGACAGCGTCGTGAAGCTCGACGACATTCCCAACACCCCACGTCCCTCCGATCCTAAACTGCACCCAGAGTACCTCCGATCCCAAGCCCGCTGGATCCGCGATGTTCTGGATCCGCAAGTGGCGTCAGAAGGTCCCGATGCCCTACACTCCGACGAGATTCTCACGCTGGACGAGCTCCTGCGCAAACTCCGTGAGTCCACAGAGGTCTCGCTTGCCGACATTCGTTACAGCCGCATGCATCTCGCCATTTCCGATGTCTGTGGCAGAGCAACACGATGGCCGAGGAAGCTGATTGACAGGTGTGAAGCGATCAAGATCATGTGGGAGAAAACTTTCGACATGCCGCTCCGCAAGCTGGGGACGCCGCTGTACGAGGAAGGAGGGAGGCTGCACGGAATCTGTCAGCCCGAAGAGTTAAGCAAAGAGAGGCTACTCGTCAGATGGTTGAGAAGTCCAGATGCGAAGCTGAGTCCCGCGGTGGCGCGACGCACTGGAGATTTGGGCTTCACACCCGGAGAGTAAGTCACATATATGTGTAGGCCGTGTCTTCTGACTGACAGTTTGTCAAGCTGGTGGATCTCTGCATTATTCGCTCATCGCGCTGGCATCATCGACAGTGCAAACTCGGAGGGCGGGGTTGTTTCTGACTCGAATGGCGCCTATGCCATAGTCATGGGGGGTGACGACGAAGTTTCTGGCTCTGATCCTTCGACTTTCCAGTACCGAGCGCGATCCAGGGACAATGGACGGTATCGTCTCACAGCAGCGAATCCCGGCTCTCGACAACCAGTCCGGATTCTGAGGAGCCACTCGCTGCACAGCTTTTGGAGGCCGAGAGCCGGGATTCGGTACGATGGCTTGTATGTGAGCTTGAAGCATATCTTCAGTAAATAAACGTTTCATTTTGGAAGTTGCTAAAACATGACGAACCAGACACAAAGTGAGTGGCTGGACTGTCAAAAAGGATGCTAAGAGCGACGAGGTGGTCTACCTCATCACCTTCGAGAGGCTGCCCAACGAGCTCTCCATGGACTCAGTCTTGTGCCGACCCTGGTCTGAAGAAATCGAGGACTATTCAGAGTACAAAAGGCTCCGCCAGATCCAGGACGACCCCTTCGGGTTCAGGTTGAGACCGACCTTAACTTTCTCGGCC
Organism: Mycosphaerelloides madeirae; assembly: GCA_002785995.1. Lineage (NCBI taxonomy): Eukaryota > Fungi > Ascomycota > Dothideomycetes > Mycosphaerellales > Mycosphaerellaceae > Mycosphaerelloides > Mycosphaerelloides madeirae. Next base: position 72,522 of record NHNV01000008.1, on the reverse strand, counting down.
GATGCGACTGTCGAGGTGTTCGAAGATTATTTTGACGAGTTGCCGGACGAAGAACTGATCAGTCCTATGATGGCCAACAAATCAAGATCCGTGTCTGCAAAGACCAAGATGCCGGGAGAGGGGTTGGCCGATATGTAGAAATCAGCATTTGAAGGTATTTCAGGTCAGGTGAGCAACGTGTTGCGGGAGTATCTCGGGGCTATCGTACGGTATGATCACATGCAGCATCGAGTTACGTAGATACTGCATAACAATGGATATCGCCAAGCAGCGAGTATTCCAATCTATCGAAGGTGTCCAGGATGCTCAATGGAGATAGCAGTCAAATCGATGACAGAATATGCATACGGGCGGGTCTCCCTATGCCACGCGACTCTGCATATCGAGCGTATTTACTTGCAGGGAGAACAATTGAGTAGCAAGGGAAGAGCGAGAAGATACGAACTTATCAAAAGAGCGGGATGTGGTTCGGCTTTTGACACTCCCGGCATTTCCAGAACGAGACTGCCGACGGCCGAGAATCGGGCCGTTGGAGAGAGGAAGAGACTCTTTCCTGACCTCACTCACCGCTTTCGACGACGATAATAACGACGGCAACGGATGCACTGCAACTCTGACCCACTTCCAGATCGACTGGACAGCCCGTCGACTTCTCCGTGCGGAGTGACATGTGGAGACGCGGGACGTAATATGGAGACGGCGTCTGCGCCCTTCGCACCTTTCCCCTCGACACGATGGGCCGGAGGCACGCTTGCAGGGTAGTAAGTTTGTATAAAGCCTCGACACCTGTTTCCCCCACCTCTTCTATCATCGTCTATGTTCGGCAGAATCAATCAATATGAGTGCTCATCATCCATACAGCGAGCGTATCTCCACCGATGCCATGGATAACAAGCAGGGCACCGCCTTTCTCGACGAGGTGGATGAAGGGCCGGACAATATAAAGCCGAGCATAACCTTGGAGGCGCCCCCTTTGGTAAGAGACCTTAGTCCTGAAGCCAGAGTGCAACTGGAGACGAAGCTGGTCAGGAAGATCGACTTCCGACTTTTGCCTGCTGTTATCATCATGTACAGTAAGTCAGACTGCTTGGACTCTCTGGAGCAACTGCTGACTGGGACAAGTTATGAACTATCTGGACAGAGTCAGTCGATTCAAGCGAGGTATACACGCATGGAGCTAATTCTTAAAGAATAACATTGCCACCGCCAGACTTACGGGAACTCCTGGTCTTGAAGAAAACCTTGGTCTCACAGACTCACAGTACGAGACTTGTGTGTCTATTCTGTTTGTCGGATATATCATCATGCAAATCCCGTCGAACCTGTTCCTGAACAAGGTCGGCAAACCCGCGCTCTACCTTCCTGGCGTCATGCTGATTTGGGGCGCAATCTCGCTCTGCACCGCAGCGGCGAAGAACTTCGGCAGTCTCCTGGCGATCCGATTCTGTCTGGGATTCATCGTAAGTGTATTCAGTCGAAGAGTTACAACCTTTTTCTGACTTGAATAGGAAGCTGCTTACTTCCCTGGCTGCCTGTACTTCCTCTCGTGCTGGTATACTCGCAAGGAACTTGCGTTCCGCTCTGCGGTGCTATACTCTGGCTCTCTGATTTCTGGCGCATTTGCAGGCCTAATCGCAGCCGGTATCACCCAAGGAATGGACCTCAAGCTTGGGCTGCCAGCTTGGAAGTGGCTATTCATCATCGAGGGTGCCGTCACTATCGTGATCGCGGCAGCTTGCTTCTTCGTGTTACCCAACTTTCCGAGGACGACGACGTGGCTCACCGAGGAAGAGCGCGAGCTTGCCGTCTGGCGTTTGCAGGAAGACATCGGCGTCGATGATTGGATCAGCAGCGAGGATCAGTCGTTCTGGCATGGGATGTTCCTGGCTTTCAAAGACGTCAAAGTCTGGATCCTGATGGTCATGCTGCTTGGCATCGTATCCGCGGCTTCTGTTACTAACTTCTTCCCTACTGTTGTGAAGACCCTCGGTTATGGTAACATGATCACGCTTCTCTTGACCGCACCACCGTACGTGCTCGCGGTCATCTTCGCTTTCGCCAATGCTATTCATGCCGACAAGACCGGAGAGCGCTTCTTACATATCAGCATTCCCCTGGTGGGAGGCATGGCTTCCTTCATTTTGGCCGCTGCAACGACCTCCGTGGCGCCAAGATATGTGGCGATGATGTTGATGGTAAGTAAGCTTCGGGCTCGCAACAAGGATCGTGCTGACCGACCGTACAGCTCCCTGGTATCTACAGCGGATATGTAATTGTTCTCGCCTGGATTTCGAATTCGATACCCCGGCCGCCAGCAAAGCGTGCGGCCGCTCTCGCCGCGATCAATGCCGTGTCGAACGCCTCGTCAATTTATGCATCTTACCTTTACTTTGGCGGTCCACGATATATTGTTGCCTTCTCGGTCAACTGCGGCACTTTGTTCTTGGCGATCCTGATGGCAGCTCTGCTGCGCATCATCATGGTCAGACTGAACAAGAAGCTGGATCGTGGGGAGCGTGTTGATGGTGCGATTGGCGGTGCTTTCAGGTATTTGGTCTAAGCACATACTACATGTAACTTAAAGTAACGGCCGTAATGATGTAAGCTACCTTTCCCGGTAGTGCGATCGATTCAGGAAGACTCTTCAGTCGTCGTCCAGTCTTGACGGCTTTTGACCATGAACATTCTATTTTCAGTCTTCGCTAATCGTGAAGGAACATCTTGCTGCCAGACCTGTCGATGGCTCTATCTGGCAGTCCATATTCTCGAGATGTGCAAAACCCCCATAGCATCTCGCGAACATTGTCTCGGATCGTAGCACGCTTGTTGGCCCCGCGGGGGAAGGGGGGGGGGGCGTAGTCGGACATCGCTGGTAAAGAGGATAGGCGTAGCCAGCTCGCCGTTAAGCCTAGATCTGCTATGTAGTAGTCGAATGTAAATTGTGAGTAAGGATAGCGTATCGATCCCGTAATCTATCCATATCGTGAAGGAAGACTATGCTGCTAAGCTCGGCCATAGCATTGCCTTCCTCGTCAATATCCTCGAGAACGAGGCAGCATCTCGCGAATATCGCCTCTGGGGGCAGCACGTCTGTCGGCTCGATATCATAGTCGGACGTCGCTGGCGAGGAAGTATAGACTTCGACCTCTTGACAGAACGAGGGAGAACTACATGCCGTATCTTTGTCTGCGCGCATGCTGCGAGGTTCGTCGGTTGGGCGAATACGTGAAGGGGATACAGGCAAGAGCTTCATTGCGAGTGTACTAGCAGGAAGTTGATGGGGCAACGTTCGCAGCGAACGGCAGGCGCACTACACTAGCGCCAGCGTTAGCGCCTTCCTTGTGATGCGCTCCTTCCTTGCCTATTGTTGACACCTTCCACTTTCCAACATTCCATGTTCTCACACCCATCTCCATGATCTTACTGAGCTCACACTAGTCACTTCATGCTTTCGCCAAGTCAGAAGAGCTTTCGATCCTGAAGCCATCCGCGCCTTCCATAAATCTTGCCATTGAGCACGGAAAACAGCTGACGTCCTCTCCGCTGAGTAGCTCCCTTCGAGATGCGGATGCAGACCATCGCTTTGTTGGTGGTCAGATTGGCCGTTCTGCGCTCGAACCAGGATAGCGAAAGATTTGTGATCGGGCATGCATCGACCTAAGTTACGGGCATGCGGATATGCTCTCATCCTTCTGCCGCGAACCGCCTTCGAGAATGTAACCTGGAAGATGATATTGGAAATGACGCAAAAGCTGGAATTGGATCTGTAGCAAGCCGATGCTGGGTCAGGTAACTCGCGGCTCTGCTCAGTCGACTCTTCAGTGCCGGAAGAACTTGGCCAACGACCAACCATTATTGAACATCTGTTGCATGTGATCTCAAGGGAATGCGAGAAGACACAACGTCAGACATTCCGCACGGCAATGAAAGCGTCCAAAGCTCCTAAGCTCCTAAGCTCTGTTCTTCAATTACCCATAGTGTTGGACTCTCAGTCAAGTTCTCGCATTTCCTCGGATGGAACGCTTCTGGAGTTTGCACGCCCATCCACCTGGTAGTCACAACCTGTTCGTCCGCATCGCTTTGAAGCAGCTCCTGATTTCATCCAATGGCATGTGGTTGATGGTCTCCAGGATGGCCAGAGCTGGGGTGATTCGCTATCTTGGGTCTCCAGTCCGGCCAAGATTAAGCGTTGCTTGACAGAAGCCTCTCGAGCCATGGCAAAATTCGGCATGCGGCGGAGTCCTGTAAGCCAACAGTCGCCAAGACACATTCAAGCCAAGGGCACCCTTCTTCTCGAACCTTGTGCAGTTCCTAAATATGTTTCAGATCACAATCCCAGCGAACCATCCCCAGACCCGCTTTAACCTTGATCAAACATCACACCACTGTTTCCTGTGTTCTTGCTCCAAAAGCAAGCGGTCAGTTTGTATGCCGAGTTTGATATACTATTCACAGCTATGCTTCCTCGGAAGACCAGGTATAATCCGGCTTGTTGTCCTTTGCTGCCCTAAAAAAGACATTCCGCCCAGACCCGTTGATGGAGCCGCCGCCGCCGTTGCGGCTGGAGAAGTCGAAACGATGATAACCGAGAAGCGACTGTGCTGGTGAGAGGCGACCAGCAGGGAGAATAACCTGCTAAGGATAGCACACAGATCTCAAGTTCACTCCGCGAGATCCGGATGCCGCAGAGCAAAGCGCTGCACTCGAAAGATATAAAGACCATCGAGTTGCACACCTCCAGTAGTATCCATCCGGGTCCATCAGCTCAGGTCTCCAGTATACTCGAAGACCAAACAGCATCTCAGCCAAAGACCTCAAATCTCGTTACCAACCCACCATCCAAAATGCAGTTCAAGACCATCACCGCTCTCATCGCCGCTTCTGCGGTCAGCACCGTCCTTGCTGGACCAATCCCTCAGCCAATTCCAGAAGTGAGAATTACGCAGACGCAATGCCTCCCAAATGATCACGACTGACAGCTGCACAGGAGTTTGCCCACCCGGCAATGCTCGCCGCCCGTGCCGAGCAAGCCGAGCAGGCGCAACAAGCCCAGCAAGCAGCCCAGCAGGCTCAGGCACAGCAGGCTCAACAAGCGGCTCAGGCCCAGCAGGCCCAGCAGGCCCAGCAGGCCCAGCAAGCCCAGCAAGCCCAGCAAGCCCAGCAAGCCCAGCAAGCCCAGCAAGGTCAACAAGCGGACCAGGCTCAGCAAGCCCAGCAGGCGGGTCAAGCTCATCAAGGCCAGCAGGTGCGTTTCTTGCATGATGGCGTCTTCTTTCGTGTTGCCCGGACTAACTCGTTTGTGACAGGGAGCTCAGGGAGCTCAGGGAGCTCAGGGAGCCCAAGGTGCGAACTGGTACCCAGGGGGGTACCCCTGGAACTGGAACTGGAACACTCAGCTGTACAATACATGGCCATTCAGTGTAAGCCTGTACAGCAACTGGAACAACCAGTGCGCTTGGTATGGAGGCTGTGGTTGGTACGTCTAGATAAAAGTCTTGCGGCAGGCCATGGCGAGAAGGCCGAGGTTTCGTCGGTGAGAATGCTCGGTGGTCAGCAATGGCGATGGCGATGCGGTTTGTTTTGGTGTTTAATAGTTAGATGACGCTCGTTATGACGGTATGAGTATGAAGTAATGTCAGCATGCGAATTAGTCTCATACATGTACTTCCAGCTCCATTGTGCCAGTCCAGATGCGTCTTCCATTAGTCGGAGTAAGAACAAGGCAAGAAGAAGACTCTCTTGGTCAATGTAGGTGAAGGTAGAGCGAAGGATTCAGGGTTGAAGTGAGGTCACTTGGAAAGCGCGACTTTGGGGGCGGTCACAAGGCAGCAACAGCCGACAACTCCCCGGGCCTGGTTTGTTGATCTAGACGCGATCGCACCAAGACTTCTGTTTCTCCCACCACCACCAAACGGCCCCATTATGCGCGCGAAACAATAACACCTCATATCTCATAATCATGGATCCGCCCTCAGCTTTCAAGTTCCCGCCGCGTGAGTCGCAACCGCTGCTCCCTCTGTCGCCCGAACGCGTTAACGGCAGCACCCGTCCCTCCTCGAGCCGCTCCAACATGACGTCCAAATCCTCGCTGCGAGATGACACCGAGAACCCTTCACCGCGGGGATCGCCTACCCGCAAAGCAAATTTGTTCGCAGACTACAACCCCAACGCGCGCGCCGACGCAGAGCGATCTGCCTTTCCTCCTGTCGGACTGGTCGGTGGACTACCGACTTCGCCGTCACTACCAGAGATGCACAGTTTTAGGAGCCATGTGCGAACTAATAGTGACGTCCAAGGCCTGGTTAAGCGCTTCGAGCATCTGGACGTGCGGGACCGCGATGCCGAGTATGGAGAGAGGCGAAAGAAACATGAGCTGGAGCTGAGACGAGCACAAATCGCGCGCGAGGAGGCCGAGAGCGACGTGAAGAGACTGCGGGAAGAGACACGCCGGCTGAAAAAGGAGGGCGATGACGGTCGAGACCGGGAGCGAAAAGTCGGCAAGCGGTTGGAGGTTGTCGCAGTAAGGGACCAACGCGAGGAATGCATTCCAGGCTGGAATACTGACAGGTGTGCAGGAAGAATACGCTCGATTTAAGGAAACGCAGGCCGCGCAGATCGCCGTATATGAAAAGGAAGTTCGAAAAGCCAAAAAGGAGGCCTTCAAATCTTCGTCGGCAGTGCTGAAGCTACAGGAGGACCTCAAATCCACGCGGAGTAACCTACGCGTTACCCAGTCCAACCTCGATATGGAGAAGCGGAAAGTCCAGCAGCGCGAGCAGGAGACATTTGATGCGCAATACCGGCTAGTTTCAGTCCAGGAGGAGTTGGAAAAGATCAAGTCCCAGATGCGTGTTGTGGAAGAAGAAAGGGAAGCATTGAAAACGAGTCTGAAGGAAGAGGAGGTTGCCCGAATTGCGGCCGGAGGCATGATCGCGCTGCCACCCAGTAACCAAGACGATGACGAGCTGCTGAGTTCCCCGAGCAAGAGACGATCGCCGCAAAAGCGACCGGAATCACCCCTCTCAGACGACAAGGAAAATATGGGCGTTATGACCAAGAAAGTGATGGAGACAAGACGCTTGCAAGAGGAGCTCTCCATAGAAAGGATACGACGGGAACACGCGGAAGAACTCGCCGAGTTCTTGAAGATGGAATGCGTATTTCGCTGTTGCAGTTGCAGATCTGGTCAGGGTCGCCATACGTCGCATTTTCTCACTGACGCGTTTGACGAGGCCATGGCCGACATCAGGAGTACCATGAAAGAAGTTCTAGGAGATGGACACTTCATATCATCTTCCGTTGTGCAAGCTGGAGTGCAGGCCGATGCCGATGTGGACATGGACGAGGCACCAGAGCAGACTGAAGCTGACCGCCGCTTGACAATGGCGGAAGACAGCCCAGAAGGACAACTGGCTTGGGAGCAGGTGATTGAGGATGACAATGTGTCTGAAGAAACAACAAAAGCACCACACCCCACACCGGTTGACCCAGAGTTGGAGGTGGACAGTCCACTCCAATCAGATAACACCATGAAGATTCCTCTGCAACCTTCGAGTTCACAAACCCCAGCGCAACTTCAACAGGCCACACCGTTCCGCCAGATCCGCACCATCACGACAACCACAACCATTCCGATGCATTTCACACCGCAGAAACCAATGTTCAGCGACTTCGGAAGCGCAGAGAACACGGCACCAGCAGCAAACCCACTTTCGCCAAATCATAATCGCTCTGGTTCCGCACCTACTTTCGACCGCGAAGCTGCCCTGGCTGCCATCGCCTACCGCCGGGGAAGAGCAAAATCGATTGCGAACGGCCACGTCACACCGAGAAAGCAGATGATTGAAGGAGTGAGTAAAGAGAGGAGAGACATCAGCGCACCAGCGCTGGGTCAACAGAAGAAGGCAGCAGCTAATGCTGCGAAGGGCACGGCAAGCGTTGGTCGTGGCGTGCACGGCTCCGCTGGGAGGAGACTTGCTTGAGATTCTTGTACACAGCCTGAGACCTTTTGGAAAGTTGCGGCATCTGGAGATGGGGAAAATTCCGATCTGGCTTTTGTTCGGTAGCGATGGCGATTAGGTGTTTGTGGTTATTAGAGTTTAATTCCCATGCACTTGAACGTTCACTTGAGAGTTCCGCGCCGGTTTCATAAAACCAAAAAAAGAAACTAAACAATATTGTTATATCACAGAAATCGAACAAAACTGAAACCTCACTCCATCATCTGATGCATCACCCGCGCATCTTGAGATTAAGTGAGGGAAGGTAAAGTCATCAAATTTCACCAATACTCAATAACATTACCCCAGACAGTATGTTATTGAATATCAGATCGCACTCTGTTTCGTCTTATTTAGAATACGGACCTATGGGTTAGTGTGTCCGAACGGTGCGCCCTACCGCTGAGCCACTCGGGGCTCATTGAATTTCAAGTTTATGGTAGGGAACACCGTTCAGATGATGGGCTTGTAAAATTATTGAATACATATGGCTGATATTGGGAAGCTGGGGTTTTGCCGAACGATCGTTTGGTTCGAGTCCGGGGCATGTGAAAGATTCCATGTGTTGAAGATTTGTATTTTCTTCCCAATTTGCGGCGGAGTTGAGTCGGGCAGCATGCTCACTGGATGTTGTTGCATCGCCAGTCGATCATCATGCGCAAATATTCGAAGCAGGCGCCTCTTGCTATATCGAGGAAACTGGATGACCGGGACTTTTGAAGCATTTCCCCAGCTTCCAGACATGCGTGATACTCGCCGGGTCGCTCAGAACTCCAATTTCGTCGAGAGGGTTCTCTTCCAAGGCGATGAAGTCTGCATCGAAGCCTTCTTTCAGCTGTCCTGTTTTCGGCGCCTGCGGCCCTAGTGTAAGTGGTCCATTGGCAGTGGCAGCCTCGATCGCTTTGAGAGGTGACATTCCTGCTTGAGTATGATATAACAGCTCCCTTCCGTTGGTCCCGTGTGTCAACTCTGAGCTGCCTGGAATCGATCCGGGAATGTCGCAACCTTAAAGGGTAAAATCAGCAGGTATCTCAGAATCGTCTTATCGCCTTCACTTTACTAACCTGTTGCCATTGTCACACCTTTCTCGACTGCGATTCTCATCGCTCTCTCATGTTCGTTAGCTACCGCCAAGAGCTTCTCATATCCACGCTCTGTGAATACGCCTTTGCCGAGCTTCAGGCCAATTTCGATTACGGTCCTCGTGGACACAAGGATGGCGTCTTTCTCCAGCATCAAGTCGGCGACCTCTTCATCCAGATACGATCCATGTTCGATGGTCTTGACACCTGCTCTGAGGGCTGCCATGATTCCAAGCTTTCCATGGCAGTGGGCACCGACGATCCTCTGTGCCCGGGCAGCTTCTTCGACAATGGTCTTGATCTCTTCGTCACTAAACTGCTGGTCGATAGGGTTGTCAAGCTCAGATCCCACTCCTCCAGAAGCACAAATTTTGATCACCTTGGCCCCAGCACGTAGCTGCATTCGCACGACTTTCAGACACTCTGGGATCCCGTCTGCGAGAGCCATTGGCATGCCGTGCCTACATGCATCATCAAACCAGTCTTTATGGAGAGTGTGGACGTCCGCGTGACCACCTGTAGGACTGATTATGCAGTTGGACGAGTATATGTTTGGCCCGACGAGAGAGCCTTCTGAGATTGCCTGAGCCAGCTGGATTCCATACCCGGCCATTTCCCTCACGGATGTGAAGCCCGCATTCAGCAGCAACATACAATCTCGGGCTGTCCTCGCTCCACTTAAGATCGGGCTCTGTTGGCTTTGGACAAATGCTTCGCTGGCTATCTGTTGCACGCCCATGAAGTGGACATGGCAATCCCACATACCCGGCATTAGCACCTTGACATGAGTCGTCGGCAAGTACGAGTAATGGGCGGTGAGGTCGAAGTTGGGACCAAGATGTATGATCTTGGAGCCTTTGACAATGATGCAGGCATTCTTGAGGGGTTCGCCACGACCTGGTATCAACAAATCTGCTACTACGCAGAAGCCGGAAGGTTCGTTATTGGTTGAGTGGATGGGGATGTTTGCAACTGCGGCGGACCGGAGATATTCTCGCATGGTGAAAAGTTCCAACTGCGGTTTTGATGTCGATTGGAGGAAGTTCAGAGACGATGAGGAGTAAGACGTGCGTTCTGCATGCATATTGTATCTCCGGCCGGGAATATCGGGGTCGACCCTAAGCGAAGGAGAAATTGGAGGATTTTAGCGTTGCAGACCTTGGAGTCCTTCCCTTTCCTCCTTCACCGTCTCAACTCCATCACTGCCCAGTTTCTCTGTAATACTCGCTGTCATGGCTACCAAAGCTCCCAAAAGCAGTATACTGCTGGCATCTGCCGACTCACCCGAACGCGTCCTGCACTCCTTCGCCGATCATGCCGGCTAAAGCTTCGCCTATCTTAAGTCCTGACGCTTCAATGTAACCTTAGGAAATGTTCAATGCACATAATGTAAGCGGTATACTTTCTGCGGCATCTACTTCCTCTTGCGTTTGAGATGCATCTGAGAAAAATCGAAATGAACATCACTCCCATGGCAAGCTCGGACGGCATCAAAGATGAGGGCAGAACAGCGGTTATTGAGGTCGGTTCAGAAGCCGGAGAGGCCCCGAAGCAACAGTACAGCAAACTCTCCGTCTGGTTGATGATTTTGTACTCCGGCCTGGCAATTGGAAGTGATGGTTACAACGCTGCGGTCATCGGGAATGTCGAGCTTATTCTGGACGTCATCTATCCAAACGCCCTCACCGACTCTATGTACAGCCGACTCAGCAATGCGTTCCTTATCGGCATGATTGTTGGGATGCTCGGTTTTGGTACAGTTGTGGATCAGCTCGGAAGGAAGACCGGCGCCGTGGCAACCACCGTACTTTTAGTCCTGGGGATTGCTCTCTCAGCAGGATCCGCGGGTACCACACCAACGGGCATGCTGTGGATGCTCGTCATCGCACGTGGCATCGCAGGAGTTGGCGCTGGCGGCGAATACCCAGTTTCAGGAGCCGGAGCAGCAGAAGCCACAGATGAAGACCAGTCATGTCGAAAACATCGAGGCTTCATGTTCGCCATGTTGGCAGATTTGTCGTCCTCCTTGGGTTATGTCTGGGGTGGTCTTGTGCCACTCCTCTTGCTCCTGTGCACTCATCAGAAAGTCGAGAAGTACGACATCGTTTGGCGCATGTCTTTCGCGCTTGGTCTCATCCCTCCGTTCTCCATCTTTTGGTTCCGCATGCGAATGGCAGTCTCCAGCGCATATCGGAAGTCTTCGATGCGCAAACAGAGAGTGCCATACCTTCTAGCGTTCAAGCGCTATTGGAGAGCATTTGTGACGTGCTCAGCGACCTGGTTCCTGTACAAGTAAGTTGTACTCCCCTGGAAAGCAACAGAGCTGTCGATATGAGGATCATTCAACGAGAGCGAATCTGAACTTGAGTCTCTCTGCTGTTCGGCTAGTGACCCTGCCACTCCAGTGGATGCCAACTGCCAAGAGTTCACTCCAATATGGAGAGTACTACTCAGGAAAAGGTTCAATCGACCTTACGAGCAGAATTCTCGTTCAATATTTCTCATATCGACAGCTCTGAAAAGCAATGCTTGTTTGATGCTGAAAGTCGCGTAGCTATGTCAGCATACCGTTTGGTATCTTCTCCAGTACCATTACGAGCCGCGTCAATCCATCATCTTCTCTTGTCAAAAGTCTGGGCTGGGGCGTAGTTATCAACTGCTTCTACATTCCCGGACCTTTTATCGGTGGCTTTCTCAGCGACAAGATCGGAAGGCGACAGACCATGTGTCTTGGTTTCACTCTGCAGGCAATATTGGGATTCGTCCTCGGTGGAGCGAACAAGCAGATTGAATCTGTTTTCCCTCTTTTTATTGTGCTGTATGGCATTTTCTTGACGCTAGGTGAGAAGTCCCTTCCTGAAAAACCACCCACAAGCTGACATTGCGTTCTTCCCAGGTGAGGTCGGTCCTGGTTCGACTGTCGTCCTAACATCTTCGGAGTGCTTCCCAACCTCCATCCGAGGCCAAATGATGGGTCTTGTTTCAGCTTTCAGCAAAGCTGGAGCGGCTATTGGCACTCAAGTTTTCAGCGCAATTCTCGCGTCTTGGACAAACCAGCAGAAAGCCAACCAAGCAACATTCCTCATTGGAGCAGCTTTTGCATTACTCGGAGCTGTCATCGCTCTATGCATTCCAGCTGTAAATCCTCAACTCGACGACGAGGATGCCAAATGGAAACTGTATCTTGCTGGAAATGGATGGCAAGCCGAATGGGGAGACAAGACGTCGAAGGATCCTAGTGCTGTGAAGATGGATACGATGGCTTCGTAGAAGCGCGCAGTAATGTGTTCGATCAAGTCGGCTTTCCCTAGGATTCTTATCAGAAAGACTGCCCGAGCTGTTCAAATTATTGTCTTGTCAAGTAATTTCCCAATCGCGTCGTACTCGATCCTCCCATTCTCATCACCCAGGCCTTCTTCGTTAGCGATCTCGTACACTCTCCGCATGTCGTCTCTTGTCACTCTGACGACCCAGCCGATACTGGTGATGAATGTCAAAGTCCCTTCTAAGGTGCTCGTCCCGAGAATTCCACTCGCGTTCAAAAGCTTCTCCATCCAGATCTCATCTGCATCCCCTCCGACCTGCTTGGCCACCTCGAACAAGTTACTCTTTCGTCGCTCTTCAAGATTCTTCTTCACAATTTGAACAGCAAGCTCTCGCCTCGCAATTCCCTCTTCACGCTCTTTGCGTTCCTGCCCTTTCTTCGCTTCTCGCTCCTTTGCTTTCCTGGCTTCAAGCTTGGCGGCCGCAGCCTTCCTCCTCTCGCGCTCAGCAGCTTGAGCAGCCTCTCGCTCTACCGATCCGTCCGCATCTCGGGCCCTCTGTGCCTCTCCTTGCGCACGCCGAAACTCATTGTACGCTCGTCGCTGATCCTTGCGAGCCAGAGACTTTGCTTTCTTGGCTCCTACATTCCTCTGATTCGCGGAATCTGGTGGATTTGCGGGTCCTGCAGCCGGTGCGTTTTGGTCTTGTTGCTGCTGTAGGAATGCACGGAAATCGTCATTATCAGGTTCGTCATCCTGAACGTCTGCTTCCGGTTCGAAGGCCTCCTGCTCGCGATCGCCTTCCTGCTGATCGACGTCTTCGTGCTCGGGTTGCTGATTCTGCTGTTCGAGGAGTGACTCCGCAATTGGTTCTGCTTGGGCTTCCTCTCGCTCCCTGCTTTGCCACCACTCCTGGATTTGTGGCGCGTAGTAGAGCAGAATGCAGATAGCTGAGAGATGTACCAGGTCCTGGATCACAGGAGTTCCGGGCGTAGCAAATGGCAAAAGTCTGTTGATGATGCCCGTCAAGGATACCATTGAGGCGTTTGCTGGCGTTGAGTTCAGTAGTGAAATGAAGCAGAGTTTTCTCGAGGCGGACGCATTCACGTTGGACCGATCATGTAGTTGATAGGGGTGCGTGCAACTGTGATGGAAAGCCTGGTGTTTGGCTTGTGAGTTGACGAAGTCGAGTCGCGACTTACAATTTAGCAGAAGGAGCGAAGGAATTCGACTCGATTAAAATTGAAGTTGGGCATCAATCAATTATTGATGGGCATCCCAAACCCATATATGGAGATCATAAGCCCCTATGCGAATGCAATGGCATAGAACATCACGACAACACATAGAGGCAGATGTGTTATGGTTCGTCACAGGTACTTTAGGTGTAGTAGATCTGTCTTAGGTGCTCTCCGACGCTCAACTCCACTATTTCACACCACTTCCTGACTCTCCCTCCAATTCTCCAGCAACTTGCCCACTTGCTTGAAAGAGACCGGCTTCGTCATATATATGTCAATCCCAGAGTCGTACGCCTCATCCCGGTCGCTACCTTTCGCATTGCCTGTGATAGCAACGACTAGTGCGGGCTTACCAGTCTGACTCCTCCTACCAGGAAGCTCGACCCCTCCCTCGGCCACAGCGCCAGCTGCGGACTCGCGCCAGCCCTGTTCAATGCGCCGAATGATCCGTGTCGCCTCGAAGCCGTCCATCACAGGCATAGACAGATCCATGAATACGATATCTGGAGCAAAAGACTCAAATGCGTCGACGGCTTGCGCACCATCTCTGGCCGTTGCGCAGTCATCTTTGCCGTAGCCTTGTCTTTTGAAAAAGGTGTGCAACAGATCCAAGTTCAAAGAGTTGTCGTCGACAAGCAGGAGACGTGGTGTTCTGAATCTGCCACCTGCTGTTGTCTTCGGCTCGACTGCCGTTCCGTCTGAGCTTACGGGATATGTACCCTCATGGCCACTTGATTGCCGATTGGCGTTTTCGTGCATCCTCGCTACATCTTCAGTAGGGAACTGTGGGCGTCTTGGTCTCGAAGGGGGAGGCTGCAGATGTTGTTGGCTTTCGGTGCGTAGTATGGAGATTGGAGGGAGCAGCATTATTGATGGAGACGGCGTTACTGGCCCGAGAGAGTCTGCTGACAAGGAGCTGGTTGTTGGCGACGCTGGCGGCAGCATATTCTTGCGTGTGAAGGGAAAACCGTCATCTGGGCTGGCGCCGGATTCTTGAGCATGATCTGAACCAGGGCCAGGGCCGAGGCTTGAGGCGGCGGCCGTCGTATAGAGGCTGGCCACCGTCTGTTGCCTCTCAGTTTGATCGAACCGCAAAGTCATTGCAATCTCTTTACGTGCGCGAGCCGACGGAGAGGTCGTTCGCCCGGTAGCAGCAGGGGGTGCTGCTTGTGAACTGAGCGTTCCAACGTAGCCTGGCTGCATCGACGAGTTCTCAGACCTTTCAAGGACCGAGCAAATCGCCCGGGAGAGTTTGTATGGTCCAAATGGCTTGCACACGAGCTCTATTCGGCCATTCTTAATCTCTTTTGATAGCATTGAGTGTCGTTCAGGATTGGCACAAAGGATGATGACGCATGGACGAGAAAGCGTGTCCAGGTAGTCTGGCTTTTTGGCCAGCAGTGTCGGTAGGTGTATCTCATCCACGATCAGAATATGCGAAGGATGATCGAAATCGCAGGTGCGCGTGGTAGGAAACCCGGCCCAGTTCTGGAGGTATTGCACAAGTGTAGCATGAATGTGTATGGCCCCCTGTGTCTGGCCCAAGCTGTCGAGCTCCAACGCAGGCTCGTAGATACCAGCAAGCGGCGTAGGGTACAAGCTTTGCAGAATAGATATACTTGCATCTTTAGGTCGAGACTGCGTGCTGAAGAGATTTGGCGCCGGGCTGCTAAAGCTCCTAGCGACATGTGGGTTTGCCTTCTTCATCGCTTGTGACTTGTCAGTCAGGAACAATCTCAGCAAGATCATCCCACTTACGAAGCGTCACAGTGACCCTTGTTCCAACGTTGACGATCGACTTGATGTCGATTTCGCCGTGAAGCACGCCGCTCACGATCGACTTAACGATGCTGAGTCCCATGCCGATACCTGCTTCTTTCGCACTTTTCTGAGAGAACGGCTTGAATATCCTTGTTCGCAAATACTCTGGAGAGATTCCTTGACCAGTATCCGTGACGACGAGTTGGATGGTGGTTGGATCTTCGTCGTGAAACTTGACGGACTGCTCCGAATTGACTCGCTCTCGACCCATACGTCGTAACGACAGATTGATGTAGCCACGCTTGGTGTACTTCAATGCATTATCAAAGAGATTCATGACGATGCGGCGAATGGCCCCAGGTTGAGTTGTAAAAGTCCAGTCCGACGGTGCCTCGACGTCAAGAGTAAGTTCAACCTCAGGACAGACGGCATTGAGAATCGGCCTCATTCCGGGACGTCCGTCTATGGTCGCGGCGATGTCTTGCCTCTCAACGAAGACGTCGAGTTCAGTGTTCGTCTTGTGTTTTGCGAGATGACCAATTGCCAGACCTGAATCGTGTGAGCAGAGGTAGGTAATCATACTGTGACTTCTTCCTCAACTCACCGTCTATGACTTCTTCGGTGATGAAGGCAATGTCGCAGCTTTGATCGGTGGCAAACAGTGGCTCGTTCCATACGTTTGTCGATGTAGGCATCTTTGCATCCTGGCGGTCGAAGTTGGAGGATGTGATAGAGCCACCCGAATTTGTCCGCCTCATTATGGTGGTTTGATTGTAGTCGAGTACCTTGATTCAATGACAAAAAATTAACATCTGTCTCGAGCGTGTCTCAAAGGGGCCGGCTTTTTATTGAACGAAGTACCATGGCCACTAAAATCATGTTACATCAGCCTGCTTCCTTCGAGAGTGGCTGAAAGTGTTTTACCAGTGTCCAAGAGCGTATGTGCGCACGCATCCATCGTAGCGATGCAAGACTTCTGAAATCCATCACAATCCGTGTCTTGTAAGAACTCGATTGAGGCAAGTATACTATGCAGGGGCGATCGGAACTCGTGTGAGATGGACCCAATAAAGTCGCTCTTTTGCTTATTCGCATAGAGTGTTGCCTGTCTGGTTACCTCAGCCTTGATCGCGTTGCTGAACGATAGGGTAGGGAGGTAATCCATGTCGTAGGAGAAGACACGATAGCTAGAGTTGCTGAACGCAAAGATGGACGAGTAGCGAGACGAAGTGGAGTGAAATATTGGAATAAAGATGACCTGTTTCGCAAGCGGGAACTGACGGTGCAGTAGAACCAGTTCGAAAAGACCGGACGACAGGCGTCCCGTAATCGGGCGACCCTCCCAGTCAAACAGAGAGGTGCCCACATGCTCTGAAATGTCATAGAGTTTACCTCTGGGGTGTCTTTTGCACATCCTCAAGAGCTCGGGTGGCGTGAGGGTAACGCGATATGCACTATCGGCCCGGCCGTAGTTCTTCGGAACACTGCCTTTTGCCTGATGAATCGAAGCAGCAGCTAAGACAACTCGTTCCCTTGTTGTGTCACCGTATGCGGCATTGGATCGAGTGGGTGTGTTAATGTGCCCGACTAGTCCGTTCAGGTTGCCCGATTCTGGCGTAGAGGGCCCACTCTGCCCTCCTCCGTACTCCGTGTTTTGTTCTGATGTATCGTCAAGGCAGGTGTCCGCGTCTGCGTTTGTGTCGAGAAGTACCACCCCTCCGCCTCCTGAGTCCTCGAGATCTAGCGCCTGTCGGAGTAAGTATGCCGCTCGATCGAAAACGCGCTGATGATCCGCCTCAGTGGATCTCGTCTTCTTCTGAGGACTTGGCGATGAGGCTTCGAATGGCACGTTCGAGCTTCCTGATTGTCCACGGGTCCCTGGTCGCCCACAAGATCCTGATCGCCCACGAAATTCCTCGCCATTTGCTATGGGACACGGCTTCGAGGGAATGCCGGCCTCCGGATTACTCGCGTGGTCAAATGCTTCAAGTTTAATGGCGGACAAAGCCTCGCCAAATGTGACATTAGGATTTAGGATTCCTGGCCGCAGAGCTTGCTGTTCCTCGTCAGAAGTTGTCTGCAAGAGTACGGGCGGGGTGTTGGGTTCTGTTGTCTTGAACAGCAATGGTCCACTATATCTTCGACCAAGCGAGTCCGAGTACTTTGGAGGATGTAGATGGTGACTTCGGAAACGATGTTTCGGGCAGATGAAATCGGCCATGCACATGTTCATATGGATGGCTCGCTGCTTTTCATGAGCTTCTTTGACTGTCTTCATATGTACCATGATGTTGTTCGTAATAGTGTGAAGTACTAATTTGGTGTCAATCACGTTAAAGGGCGGAGTTTGAGTCCGGCCATACCTTTCAATCGTAAAAGAGTGGTAGAGTCTCGCGGTCGTTGGTCGAGAAGAAATAAGGCTCCGATACGGATATTGTTTTCGGTAGTAAGCGGGAGGCCGCAGTAGTATCGAAAGCTTGGCTCGGCGCTGGCGAACGTCGAGTCTTTCCATCTTGGGTCATTTGTCATATCAAGAATTTCCAGGTGTGCAGGAACCAGATCATCGTCCACGTAATAAGGTGCTTGAGCCAATGTCCATTCAATGAGACCTCCTTTCTTCGGTGTACCGATGGAACCGTACTGTAGCCCATCGCCATCTATTTCGGATTTGCCGTTATCCTCGAGGTCGAGTGTTTTGGTTGCTTCTGCCACGAAGTAGGTTGTGTTTTTGTCGACCAGTCCAATTATTGCGCGTTGCACGTCCAAGCGACATGCTGCGAGCTGGGCGTGCGCTTGTAGCACGGTATCGGGATACGGTAGGTAGATCGCTTCGCCCTTGAGAACCGTTTCCGACTGAGACGGTCGATAGAATTGCGAGAGTTCTCGCGCTCGCTCGTCGCCAATGTAGTCGGGCTCGACGTAGAGGTCTGCAGTGTCTGATAAAGCAGCCATTACGTTGGTTCGACTATGCTGCTTGCAGAAGAAATATCGGCAGGATGGAGATAGACCGTAGGAATGCTGTGGAGAGGACGCATGTGTTTGCGATGCAGATGGACCGGAACAATGGATCGGTCGCTGGGTGATGGAGTAAATTCATCATCCGGCTTGCCAGAAAGTGAGTGACGATGGGGTAGTTCCATGCTAGGGTTGTCGTAGCAGCTGTCGTAGTTGGGTGTAGTCGCGGGCAAGGACGAATGCCCGTCCGACTCATCCGAGTCTCATTCCGCATTGAGGATAGAGGCCAGCATTGCTCTGTGGCAACAAAATAACCAGGTCTGATGCTGCTCATCGCATGACAGGCGGCCTCGCTTCCTTGCTCCACTTGACCCGACTACAGAGCCACTCGACCGCCTCCTTGACACCAGTCCCCGTCAGTGCGCTGAGCGGCAACACTCTACTGTCTCTCACATTCTGCCCCTTCTCGCCCTCAAAGACCTTCCTCACCAGACCCTCCTTGATCCGCACGACCTCGACGCAGTCCTCGCGATCCTGCTTGTTGGCAAGCACAAGCACAGGAACACCCTCGGCATGTTCGTTCTGTAATACGTCTTCCAGCACCAGCTTGCACTCACCCAGTCGACCCTCTTCTTCCTCTTTCGCATCTCCACTCCCCAGGCGTTCGAGATCCGCGTCTCCAACGTCGGTACTGTCGATCACGAAGACAATAGCGTGGCAGCTGCTGTAGTATGACTGCCACAAGCCGCGTAGCGAGTGCTGGCCGCCCACATCCCAAATGCGTAGGTAGAGATCCGGAAGGTCGACAAGGCTGACATTTTGGCCTACTGTGGGAACGGTCTTGAGGTTGGGCTGGTGCTCGGAGTTGTACAAGCTCTTGATCTGCTCGAGGAGAGTCGTCTTGCCCGCGTTGTCGAGGCCGAGCAGCAAGATAGAGTATTCTTCCTTGCTGGTCGCGTGCAAGTACAGCGACTTGACGAGATGGTACATCTCTGCTATAGCGTCTCAATCTGGTGCATCTCGTGACTGGGGCACGTTCTCAAGCAGACTGGATGAGTTGAGTGTGGCTGGAATGCCCATCAGCGATTGTGGCTGCCTGAGGCCAACCTTGGCGCGGCAGTATCCGAGTGATAACCAAACGCCCGCTTAAACGCACTTGATTTTCATCGTCGCTCGCTTGCCTGCACATCCACCGCACAACACATCCGCAAACATGGCGCCTTCAGCAACCGGTGGCAAGAAGCAAAAGAAGAAGTGGTCCAAGGGCAAGGGTACGACCGTTGCTCCGATATCCCTCTCGCACACGCGTACGCCTGGACCAAGATACACATGCTAACACTCGACCACCTGAACAGTCAAGGACAAGGCACAGCACGCCGTCGTGCTTGACAAGGCCACCAACGAGAAGCTGCAAAAGGACGTCCAAGCATACCGCCTCGTAACCGTCGCCATCCTCGTCGACCGCCTGAAGATCAACGGCTCGCTGGCCCGCAAGGCCCTTATCGATCTCGAGGAGAAGGGCGTCATCAAGCAGGTCATCTCACACAGCGCTTGCAAGGTGTACAGTACGTGAGAATACATCAGAAACACTCTGGGACAAACACACGGATGGAAACTGACCATATCGCAGCGAGGGCAGTTGGTGGCGGTGACTAAGCGGGTCGATTTGATTTCTTTCTCTCGCTTTTTTGGTGTGAAAAAGAGATGAAGGAACGGTTCTGTGTCTGCATGATATCTACGGCGCAATAACGGGTGATGGATTTGCGAGGGAGCAAAAGCGTTCAACGAGCACAGGGCCATTCGGCGGAAGGCATTTGACCCCGGGATTGAGGGGAACTGTGTGCTCGCCATACGCAGCCTAGACAGCAGCAACGAAGTGAAAACCTACCAGTTGTCACGACCACACATTGCCCATCTCACTTTGATGGTTTCGAGCGACGTTCAGCGGGAATGAAAACGGTATAAATGTGAATGTTACGGTTATTGGAATTGAGGTAAGAGCTACTCAACTACTTTTCACATCACGCATTCCATCATCAGCATCACATCTTATCAAACACGGCTGTTCCCGTCATGGTCTTTTTCGGGTTGCCGTGATATCTCGCATCGTCCTTGTCCGTCAAGTCGCCATCATCTTCTTCCTCATCATAGACATATTCGCTCGCCCCCATGAACATGCTCTTGTCGACTTCAGCTCCCACCATGTCGAAACTGCTTGCACTCGAGCTTGCTCCGGGACTATCAGACCTCGTCGGCAGAGACAGCGGCGTCGCAACAAACATATCAGGAAGCGTTGCATTTGCATTTGAGCGAATTGCGCCAACCCAGAATTGCCCTCCACTCGAGGCCTTTTGGCGGGATACTTCGCGCTCTTGGAGCGTGTATTTCGTGTCATCCAGGCCCAGCGTGCGTCTATGCCATTCACCGAGGAACATACCATCCGGATCGGATTCGTTGCGGATTCTGAGCCATTGCGTCAAGCCATCGCCAAGTGCCTCCTGAAGGTACGAGGCTGTGGTGTAAGAGAAATTCTTGGCGTAGTGTGGTTTCGCATCCATTTCTTGCATGAGCCACTCGAAGGCCTCGTAATATCTCTTCCAGCAAGGCGGATCTCTGAGGTAAGGTCGATATAGTGTCGCGTTCAAGTACACAGTCGGTCCGTCTAGTACAGTGTTGTCGAGAAATGGCCGGCACTGAGTTGCAGAGGTGTCTGAGACTCGGACTTCGATGGGGCAGTGTACGTACAGACCCTTCATGCTGAACGGTATCCCTCCTCCTCCTGGCTCGCCGTTGATCCAAGCAGACAGCCGCGATATGGCTTCGGGCCCTTTGCTCAGCGGTAGAGCCCATTCGTTGACGAATTGGGAGTATAGACAATTCATCAAGAGTCCTGTTTCAAGTGGCTCGACGGCGGTGGTTTTGGTATGGGTCGAGAAGCCGTACTGCATCCCAAACACGAACCATTCCACCCAGGGTAGTATCGACGGGATGTAGTTCGACAACCAGAGCAGATTGTGGTAGGTATGAAAGCCAATCGAACCACCATACCAGCCGCCCTTCGCTACTCGCAGCGGTTTGTCCGTTTTCTCTGCTGACCAGACAATCGCTCGCCTCATATATGGCATCCACCAGACTCGTGTGTACTCTTTCTGCGTCCATAACGAATTGTCCCAGGTGTCGAGGATCTGTTTCAGAGGCACGAGTGTTTGCTCCCATTCAATATTCCCAGCATCGATCATCTCAAATTCCACTTCGACAATGATGCCTACGGCTCCCAGTGATACCAGTCCCGCTTTGAACAGATCCTGATTCTGCTCTTTCGAGCACCTGACCGCCTGCCCATTCGCCAGCACGATTCGCAGACTCCTAACGCTTTCCGACAACAGGCCGTGTCTCAACGAAGAGCCATGTGTTGCCGTTGCAATAGCTCCCACAATACTCTGCTCATTGATACTGCCCAAATTCGGCATTGTAAGCCCATGCTGGTTCGCCTCTTTATTCAACTTCCGCAACCGTATCCCGCCCTCCACAACCACCGTCTTCTTCTGCCTGTCCACCTTCAACACCCGACTAAAATCATCCAAATTCACCATCCACGCGCTCGAGCAGGTCAGATCGCTAGGGGAATGCCCGCATCCCACGACCACCAGCCTGCGACGACATCTTCTCGCGAGCGTGACGACCTTTTGCACTTCCTCGAGCGTCTGCGGTTTGATGTAGAGTTCGGGGCGGGACTGGAACGTCTTGGCCCAGGTGTAGTGGACGTGGTTTGCGACAGCGCGGAAGGGGACGTGAGGATCTGTGCGGAAGACCTCGTCCTCTAGCCTTCGCTTGTCCATGGTTGCGCTGCTGCTGTGAATGTGGGAGGGAAGTGGCGGAGGGGCCGAAGTGGGATGTCGTGGCTCGACGGCTCTTTGTCTACGTGGGGTTTGGATGTGGATGCAAGGCACTGCTCGTCACCCACCGTGACAGCTGTTGAATTCTGAAACAAGCGTCATGGTGAGTAGGTCATGTGGACATTTGGGCGTTCTAGCATGTGGAAAGAACAGTAGTGAACTATAAAGTCCATCAGATGACAAGCCCGAAGAGCCGAGCATAATGGAGCTTCGGATGGAATAGCTTTGACTCTCATAAAGCACCCTCGTACGGCAAACGTCACGAATTGTCCGGTTAGATTAAAGAACAGCATTTCTGATCTGGTTCTGGTCGTGCCATTGTCATTACAGCATCTCAGCCATACAAATCACTTGTCGCTTTTCGCGTTTTTCCGCAGATTGAGCGTTTGAGTGCAAGCGTGAACCTCCATGAAGTACCTCCCAAAGTCCCCCTCGGATTCAGTCAAAAGTGACATCTGCACCGAGTTCCTGAGCGGTCCGAGCGCCAGCAACCGCGAGACTATCGGCGGCGCTGTTGCCCTCGTCCTTATCATGGCCCTTTACCCACTCGAATCTCACTCCACCTGGACCGCGATCCCAATAAGCTCGCGTGTCTGACGCCAAAATGTCGTTTCCATCCACCATGCGATGCTTGTTGAGCATGAGACGCTCCTCGAGTGTGTCGAGTATCTTCTGGACAAGATCTCTGTTTTCGACCGGCTTCCGTGACGCGTTGACCCAGCCGTTGCGCCGCCAGTTGTGGAACCAATTCGTTACGCAGTCGATGGAATACTTACTGTCGGTGACAATGACAATCTTCCGGTCCTTCGGTGCGACTTCCAATGCCCTCAAAATGGCAGTGAGCTCAGCACGTTGGTTGGTCTGTTTCGTCCCAGAGAGTGGCTCACTGATGTTGCGCTTGTCACCCGAGCCGAAGTAGACACCAACGCCTCCCCACGCACTGATTTTGCCGTTGCTGAGAGAACTGCCGTCTGTGTATATTCGGATCGGTGCGTCCACAACAGGGCGGGCTACTCGGTGGGTATATTGCTCTCGTTCCTCTCTAGTCTTGTAGCGTGCAGCATTGAACGTGTGGTCGAGAATGATCGAGTCGTCAAATCCATCTTCCGCGCCTTCGAACAGAGGCGCATCTCCAGCCTCGTACTCTCCTTGCTCTGGGTATGATGAAGAAATCTCTTCCTTGGCCCCAATGCTCTTCTTGGACTTGCTAGTCTTTGGCTTCTTCTGCGCGGATTCTCCGGGCTCGATGCTGCCAACGGGGACGTCACTCGATGCGTAGCCTTTCTGGCATTGTGGTCCTTCTGCCACGTACTGCTCCGCCTCTGACCTTGTCTTGAAGCCCCTATGCTTCGGTCCCTTCCAACCCGTGATCTGTTCCAGGACGTCTTGCCAGTTTGTGTAAACGCCAGGATTCCGCCCTGACTGCACTCCGTAGTACTTCGTTACCTTCGCATCACTTCCGACAACCCCTCCCTCGTTGTTGACGAAGTTCTCGGCGTCGGTCAGTGATGTGAAAGACTTGAACATGGCTTTGGGAAAGCCGCGGACTTGGTCGAGGCATTCGGTCCAAGTGTAGTAGATGCCGGGCTGCTTGCCAACACGCACAGCATAGAACTTCGGCATCTCGCGCTTCCTCTTGGGTCCGGCGGACGGAGCTGGAGCTTGTGGGGCAGGAACAGAGTCGATGGAGTTGAGGGGATTGCTGGGCTCTGTCATGAGCACCATGTTGGACGTTCGGAGGCGATGCTGACAGGCTTGTAAAAAGAATAGAGGCCACAGTAACCTATTGCTGAGTGTCGGCGCACATGGGACTGCCGATTGTGGGTGGGCGGTGGATGAAATCAATGCGCGCCAGCCTTTGAGCAGTCCCGCGAACGCGCCTGCTGTTCTATACAGCTTGATTGAGCCTGCCGCAGGTTTGGTGAGTAGGTAAGGAAGAAGTGTTGCTGTGGGGAATAGAAGAGGAAGGAAGAAGGAGGAGCAAGAAGGAGACAGTGAGCGAAAGGGGCGGGCAGAGGGCGAAAGGAAAGGAAAGGAGGTGGAAGGGAGGGGGTCCCAGCGGCGGAGTGGAGAGTGGGGAGTGGGGACGCAGCCATCTCAGGCCATTGCTGCAGCCACACTGCTTGCCCGCCGTGCCGCGCCCGCGGGGGCGACAGGTGGTCAGGGCCCCCTGCAGGACGGGCTACATAGCAGCAGAGAGGTATACCGTGTGGAGAGGTGCTAGGTGCTAGAGGACGACTGAGGACGAGATTGAGGTGCATGTGCTTCGTCCCGCCAAGTCTCCATTGTCGGATTATCAACCTCACTCCATCGGCACCACTGCTACTGCTACTTCTATTACCGGCGACATACGGCCACCGATCGTCAACAGCAACGACAACACACACACGCCCTCTTCCACCCCGCGTCTCACCAGCATGCGGAGATAGGCCACCATGTTCGAGGTATGCTTCCCTCTTCCCCTCCCTCGCCCACGCAACTTCGCTTGGGATATCCTGGCTATCGCTTGTGATGGCACGGACGCATCTTCAAACTCTCCTCCCTCCAATCTCCTCATGGCAAGTCATCAGAAAGGAAACCAAGCTGACATTTCCATACAGACCCGCCACGCACAGAGCCGATACCACCTGCGACTGCACCGTGCTCGCTCGGTAATCCTCACACCGCAGGAGCTGGTTGAGATCCGAGCCGCACAGCGAACGTTCGAAGGCGCCTACATCCGAACGAGTCTGAGCCAGTTCAGTTTTGCCTTGGTCGTGTTGAAGATCTTCACCAGTGAGTTCTATAGCATTGGTAAGCTTCTCTCAAACTCACACGCACACGCCTTGTAACGATGCTGAGCTGCGAACAGGTGCACTTTTCGCTCTCTACGGAGCAGGCGTGCTGGGAGTCAGTGCTTTCCGGCGCATGCAAGGCAATCGACAGTTCTTCAGCGAAGTTGGCGATGACGGCTTGAGCAGGAAGCGGTATGAAAACAATTCCAGGCCTTATGAATGGCAAGATTGATGCTAATGCCTTCGCAGATTTCGTACTAGTGGTAACGTTGTCATCGTCCTGACGGCCCTCAGCGTCGCCGCTTACATCACCCTTCTGGTGTTGACTATTCGATTGAAGGACGTGTCGGATTAAGTCGGCTGTAACCTGGACCAGGAAATTGGAGTTACTATAGATCTTGGAATGATAGAGCAGCCTGGCGACGGTCACAGAAATCAATTCACATTTGCATCTTCACTCCCATCAGTGGAAGATGCTCAGAATGCACAACAACCTCGACAAGAACCATCTCCAGCTTCGCATCGTTGGTGATTCCGTACCGCGGAGGATATCAGCACGACGAATGGCATTGAAGCAACGGCTGGCTTCCTCAGCAGGTGTTCATAGTAGCCTAATATGTGAGTTGTGTAATTTGAAGTTGGAAATGATGAAGTGCTAGTGGTGATCGATGTTCATGCTCGGGAATCGGGCAGGCACGGACGACGAGCTTCCCGATTGGTTAAATCACTGCAGGAGCTCGGCGACGACTTCAACCAACTTTCACCATCAACTGCCACAGTAACCCGCGACATCTGCCATTGACCACAGGCACCATGCAGTCCACCCTAATACGAAGAGTACGAGCCACCCACAGTCCACAGAGAACTCTCACTGAGCATATTACAGATGCCTGGCGGCGTCCGGCCATGGCGCCAGCCCCAGAAGGTCACGGCATACCAATCCCCCTTTGGCCCAAGGTAATCCAATACCGCATGAGATGACAGCGGTCGCGCGTATACTGATATTCCATGTCAATAGCTACCAGACGAGATTCAACCTGGGCGGCGTCACCACGGGGACACTCATGAGATGGTCCGAAGAAACATCCCAATCCCAACCCCGCGACTCCCTCCTAACACCCATCGCAGGGGCACTCTGGCCAGCGGCTTCGGCGTCTCGGCCGGTATCTTTGCGCTGTTCTTCTTCGACGGGGTCCCAAGAGTGCAGAGGGCGAGTCTTGCGGACCACCACAATTCGCTTGGGTACTCAGCACTGACTTGCAGCAGGATATCCTCCAGAAGGTCCCTTTCCTCAGCCCGTTCTTCACGCACGAGATCCCTCCAGAAGATAACCCATTCTAAACGACGACCCGAATCGAGATCTGCGCGAGGAGTGGTGTATGTAAATAAAGAGCAAGGGCCTAGAGGCGTGTACTCTATAGAAAAAGCAATCACATCCGTCAGCCACATGCTTGGGAATATGAGAATATACCATGATTTCTTGCATTCTGTACTTGATTGGTGAAGGATAAGCTTGAGACGGGCAAGAAGTTGGAAAATACGGTATAATGCTGACAGCTAATGTCACTGCAGAAAGAACCGGAAATTTCCTTCGTAGGGCCGCCACATCGCGACCTCGGCGTGTCTCCAATCCCTTTTGTGCCAGACGACGTTGCGTCTCCGCCCAAATCCTATTCGATCACTCTCGCGCAACTCCCGGCACCTGGATATCTATCCGCTGCCACTTTTGGATCTTACACACGTTGGAATCCCGAGCCTCCTGGAGCACGTCTCTGGCGCGCACTCCCTCAATCCTGGAGACTTTGACAGCTGCGGTAGCTGTGTCCGAAGCACCACGCACCCAGCAAAGAAAGCTCTTGGACGACGGCCTCGTATAGAACACAGTAGCTTCCGCATAGCTGGTGGGAGGCTGTGTCAGGTACATGTCGAGCCACGATTGTCGCGAGTCCAGAGATTCCCGGAATTGCGTGGTCCTGGTCCGAATGATGTCGCCTTCCGAGGGAAAGACGTTGTTGAATTGGACGACAAATTCCTTGCTAGGTTTCTCCAAGGCTTGCGATACACAAAATTTTCCATCGGCGTTGACCTTCGATTGCCATTTTTGCCGTGGGCGTGTGGAGCAAGCCGAGTTGTCGTGAACGAATCGCGAAAGTTCATGCGAAGTCGAGAAATGGCTAGGGACGAAGCCGAGAAACATGCTGCGTTGAAGCTGGGGGGAGCTCTGGATTACGTCTCGCCAGGTTTTGCAGACTCGTTGGAGAAGTAGCAGATCATGCATTGATAGGTGTAGAAGGATGCATTCGAGCAATTCAACGCTGAGCCCTTGGATCGCGACCATTCCGGCTGGCGAGTCTGGCTTGCACAATGGCTTGGAAGACGGAAACGAAGAGGGGTGGTGTTCCGTAGTGACTGAGCAATGGCAACAATTACGAGTGTGCTCGTCAGACAGCCGCTGAGATCCGGTCACGCCGGTGAGATTCGGATTCGGGGACCGCGGGATCAATTGTGCGCGGGAGGACTGAGGCTTTAGGTCGTAGGTGCGAGGTTGTAGGTATAGGCGAAGTGGGATAATGGCATCAATAGATCGTTACAAATACAGTATCAGTGAGGTAGTTGCGACTACCAGTAGTGCTTCCTGCCAATGCCGCCGCTGCCCAAGACTTGGCCGCCCCGCCGAGCGCTTGGATCACTGGCCACGCGACACATCATCAAGTGCCAGCATCTTGGCCTGCATGACGTCGAGTGTTTGCGGCAAATTTGGATGTGTTGTAAGAACAGTGGGACTCGTCATATATATATCTATACATCCACACACACTTGCGACAGAAGAAGTTCGTGGAAGCGGAAGTGTCACAGTATGCGGCAGACAACAGTGAAGTGCAGGTTGCATTCTGCTACTTCACTCTATCTAGAGTTGCAGGACGGCGTAATATCTCGCGAGTCCATATACCTTCACTCGCACCGAGCCCTCTCCTACGGACGTCCAACTCCACTCCAAGGACGGTTTCACCTGGAAGCACTACCACCACTGCTATCGGGAAGCGGCGGATAGTATATGCAAGCGGCGTAGAGCGCCTGAATGAACCTAAGCCCTTGACCTTAGAAGCGACAGGAAAAAATTCCAGCAGAGATCTTATGTGGGGTGCCGTTTCGCCGTTGCTGCTTACCATTGTTATCAATCATCGTCTGCCCTTGGATGAGAGTGGCCCGTATGGAGGGCCAGGTCTGCAGGATCTGACCAGGAGGCATACGGGCCTTTGCCTGCAGATATGCGCCCTCAACGTCACTCAAAGCATCGCCGACCCAGTTGATCTTGTAATCCTCCATGCGTTGAAGATGGTCGTCTGGAATAAAAAAGCGTCAGTGGCTGGTCAACAGGTCGGGTGGACTTTTTAACGCACCAAGTACGATATTCCACCACGCGACTGCTTGACTGATGTCGATTCGCCAGCCCAACTCGCCCAGCGAGTTTCTAAAGGCCACGATATTGTTGTTGAGCTGCGTCCGGAACTGATCTCGCGCTAGATTCCAGTTCGTAATGGATTGCTGGGAGTTCGTGTACTCGAATATAGCGAAGGCCTGAGAAAAGAGAAAGCGGCAGCGTCAGTCTCATGACCGGACACAGCCAGGACTCAAAATACAACTCACCACGCGAATATGCGACAGCAGAGCATCTGCATCCTCCCGTTGATCAGACTCCGTCGCTGTATCTGCCATGTCGTACAAAACTTTCTCTGAACTTGGAGGCTGGAGTCTAAACATCCTAGCCTTGGGCGAATTGATTTTCTGGTCTACTGCCATGGGGGCCGCAGAACAAGCGATTGATCAGAGGGATCCTATAAAGCCATAATTGGCCGTAATTGGTTGTCGCCTTTCGGTCCACCGATGGGGGCAGCATTGTTGAGGTAGTGAAGAGGATGATTCCAATAGTGGTCGATGATATTGGGATTCAAGGGCTCCAGACCATGTCCAGGAGAGGTGGTACCTCTGAGCAGGCCCGTTTTCCAAGACTCAAGGAAGCGTTTAGAGAGTTGTGGCTATTCAGGGACCGTCAGTTCACGCTGCACCCAAGTGTGACTGAGTTATGTTTGACTTTGCCTCGATCGAATGCTCTGTTTGGGCTCCCGCTGATCCGGGTGGGTATGGTCCTGGTCCAATAGGAATAAGATCAACGGCAGGGCCAATGCAGGTTCCAGGCCTCAATCGGAATTGTGTACGCAAAACTTGGTTCGCGTTGCGACCGTTAAAAAGCTCGCGAATCGAATTGACGACGATTGCAATCATAACATAATTGATTCCCCCGGCCAGGTAAGAGCATTGTAAGTGTCTTGCCCGCGTTTCGCTAAAGTACCCTCGGTCGGAGTCGTATCATTATCTCTCTTGTTGTTCGCTATACCAGGTGTGCCGTCACTGTCGCAGAAGTCAGGTGTGTTACAGATGTCATAGCTGCACGTGGCCGGCGTGACAGGTGCTACCTGTACGCTGCAACAAGCAGCTTGGTTTCTTCCATCTGGTTCCTTGGTCAGATCAAGTATCAACAGATGCTTGCAATGGCAAATTTAGACACATACATGCGCAGCGGACGCCTTGTGCGTCCCCGGCACTGCTCCGCAAGACCTCGACCTCTGTTGAATTGCACATGGCATTCGCACAGTCCGAGTCAACCCCACAGGA
The DNA here is from genome assembly GCA_002785995.1 of Mycosphaerelloides madeirae. Lineage (NCBI taxonomy): Eukaryota > Fungi > Ascomycota > Dothideomycetes > Mycosphaerellales > Mycosphaerellaceae > Mycosphaerelloides > Mycosphaerelloides madeirae. The sequence goes on along the minus strand of NHNV01000008.1, from coordinate 42,876 downwards.
GTTAGCCTTCGTGACCCAATGGCATTCGGTCAGGTCTGACAGGGACGGACAACAGTAAGGGTTCGTTCCAGTGAAACAGTCACCACTGTTGAATATGGCCTTTTTGCCGTCAGGACAAGATTTACGACTACATAGAGTCAGTCAAAAGCCTCGCATACCGGAAGGTGTAGTTGTTGATTAAATAAACCATCCTGCGTATTCACATCCCTGGGTTAGCTGAGAGAACTCAGGATCCGGACAGCAGAAGACTTTGTCGCCTCGGCCGCACTTGTCAGCATTGCCGTCATTGGTGAAGTCTTCACCCCAGGACGATTTGAATTCTTTGATGTTGATCTCACCCGGGGCACATTGAGCAGAACAGTCCGATGCTGATCCTTTCCCATTGTCGTTCCCACGTCACGTGCGGTTCTTTGGAGCTGCATTTGTGGGACAACAGGTGGGTTTACCACAATGCTGGCCAGCTTGCGTTAGCTAGTAGTCAAATATGAGATCTTCGAATACTCACGCATTTGGAAGTACCGCAGCCAGCGTCATCCCAACCGATCACAGCGAACCCGGATCCACATGCAGCTTGCATGGCATCTTTATCGTCGAGGTGGACGCATTTGCCTGCGTAGACAGAGCAGTCTTGCCCGTTGTCAGATGCTATGCTCGAAATGACAGCCTGCAGGTTTGACAGAGCCTTGCTTATTTACTGCAGGGTATTGGTAGATTTCAGCCTTTTCCTAAGGAGCGCGCTGTGGGCTGTGTACTGGTTGTCATCTGTGTGCTCGTCAGCTACGCAGTCGTAATAGTTCCAAAGGGCATAGATTACCAAGATCGGATGCCCAGATCATCGTCCCTCCGAGGCCAACGCCGTTAGCCCCATCGACATTCTGCTTGAGAGTCTGTTGGATGTCGAAAGAGGCTCACTGGTCATTATCCCAGGCAAAGTACATGGCTGCGTCTGTGGTATCGTGAACTGTTTTGATCGACGGGTTCTGCGCAAGTATGTCGAGGATCTCGTAGTATCCCAGAATTCCAGGTGTAGCGGTGCAAGGACCCGCATTTGCTGCGCCGCTGAACCCACATCCTGGGGTTGTGCATTTAGGGTCAATCAAGGTGAATGTTTTGCCGTAGAGCCCAAAACCAAGCACGAAATCCGCTAGTGAGACACCAACATGCCATAAAAGCTCGGCGGCGAGCTTTATTTCCCTGCATATACGTCAGTAGGTGTTTCTGATAACACGAAGGAAGAGGGAAGTACTCTAGATCGGTGTGTGCCTGCACGATCGATCCGATAGGATCACTTTCGTCCCAGACGCCATGCAGGTCGTAAGTCATGAAGTTGGTACAGCTTGCATATTTCATCAGGTTTGGTAGATCGAACAACCTGAGATACCAATACGATGCTGGCGTTGTAAAAGTAAGGCCATACTTGCCGCCGCTTTTGTCAAAGGTAGAGCGCAGCGTTTGCATCAACAGAACAAAGTTTTCAGTATTTCAAGGTTTCTCACTTCTATCAGGAGCTCCGGGGTACTCCCAATCAATGTCGAGGCCGTCGAACCCTGTGTTCATGGTGAGCACGTACACCAGCGGTTTGAAATACAGGAGCTTACCGTATTGACGCATAAAACTTACGACAATGTTCGCGAAAGTCCGCCGCTTGCCGGCACCGGCGGCCATCTCGCCATACAGTGGCTACGTTGCCTGCGGACATGAACATTAGCTACTGGTACGACATGAGGTATTATGAAGTTCTGACAGAGCCGTTTTTGGAGAAGGACCTGTCCGATGAACATTTGTCTCCATACTGTAGTAAGCAATCCATACAATACTTACCAGCCTCCAACACTAACCCACACAGACAGATCTCGCTTGATGGACTTGAGATTCGTAATATCCGTGAACAAAATAGAAGGCGTCGCGGTATCAATGGTGGCGATTTCGTATGTACCAGGCTCGATATACGCGAACGCAAGGTTGACGCTATCCAGCCGTCAGTCACCTAGTCCTGGTTCATAGCCGTACAAGACTCGATACTCACTGCGTCAACGCATCGATGGGCGAATCCGGAGGACTGATATTGTGGCAGTCCAGCCGAGACGCCCAAGATTCATAGTACCCAATGACTTTATTGCTGAGGATGGGTTGGCCAGAACCTCCATTTGGTGGATTTGGGTCGAGCACGCAATTGCTCTGACAGATGGTTGTTGCGACATAGATCAGTGTGCAAGCTTGATAGACATTAGCAAACTTAATATGGCCATACATTCACAGAAATCGGACGTGGTTCCGCACTGGGCTTTGAGTCAGCTCATGGTTTGCACCCAGAGAACAAGTGACTTACAAAGCCACAGTAGCCGCTTTCACAGCAATATACGCCATTGCCGCAGGGATTGTTCGCGCCGCATATATAATCTCGTCGCTCCAGTGTGTGATTCGACAGAAGCACCATGGCATCTGCGCTCTGGACGAAGTGGACATATCTAGGCACAATTGCATTCGATGAACGGTCGTAGCCGGATCGATGAAACGCGAAAGCAGCGAGTGCAAGGGTGATGCCCAGCACAGCGGAGAGCCTTCGAGGTACTCCTTGTTAGGGGCGTCGTTGTTCGCCATACCGAATGGAATTAACACAGAGCTGTGGTTCTGATGAAAAAGATTTTGTTGTGGGAAGAATGAGAACAAGTCACATAGAGGATATGAAGTTGCGTCTTTCAAACTCCAGGACGGGCTGAGGTGCCGTTTCGGGGTCGCAGAGGTTGTCAATGGCGCATGTGCAATGTTAATCCAGTGCGGCTAGATCTCGCGTGAACGAGGGATGCCCACAGTCTCTGCGGAGGATCTGGAAAGCTGACCTTGCCACAATCGCATCCGAGCGCTTGCAGGTGAACGTCCACGGCTGGGCTGCTAGTCTCTCCAACTCAGGACAAATTTCATTTCCGTTAGCGATAGATGCTGATCCAGATCCGCCTCATTTTCAGCGCTTCTGCTCGACAATCTCCTTCGCGAATCTTTCCTAGGGCAATGTTGGTCATACTCCAGGCAGGATCTTCCGTTGGATACCAGGGTCGGAATGCTGTTATGAAATCGAATCCTTGATGCATCACTGGCTTCTACAGAGCGGTCATTTGGTTCCAGGAGCCCGAGCATCCCGAAGGTAACACTACGAAAGCAGGATTAACATCATCTTCTGTGCCACGTTAGCGCCTGCGAGCCGAGATGTTCATTGACAGGGTTCCCCAATGTTGACATGTGCAGCTGTCGAGTCAGCCACAGGCGAGACCTATTGAGTTTCGAACGGACTTGCTCCTTGACCGCAACTCCATTCCCAGGCTTCATATTCGGCTATGGGATTCAGGGTTTACTGTGGGTCACGCCATCCGTGCGTGAGTTGCCCAACTGAGGAACACCTCCAGGGCCAAAGTGTCGTAGGATGCAGGGCTAAAGGAATCAACGGATAGTTCAGGACTCCCTGTCGCGCACAGGTCAGCGTCTCTTCGACGGCTAAGAGGGAAAGCTGGAGAGATCATTGGCCAGGATATCTCGTGATCTGGATGCCTCGACTGGGGGCGTAGCAGGACGGGACCGGACAATGCAGGCCACGAGATGCAGCCTCGGAGACGAAACTATCCAGGCATGAGAGCTGGTGGCGGCGGGCGGGAAGTGGCGGCAAAGTTGATTAAGAAGGACGATAGGGATTGATGTTGGCATGCAGCCCTACCTCCTCCTCTTCAAGACTACTTAGCTTGCATGTGAGACGCTTAGCCTCTTGAGGCTTGGCTTGGAGCTTAACTAGACGACACTTCGAAGACCATTCCTCTATCTTGCTCCGCACCTTCCACCTTCGTCTATGGCCCAAAACCCAAATGAGGACGAATCCTACCATCTGCGGAGGCTTACTAAAGATGCTCAAGCAAATGTAATCTCCTATCCTTTTAAATCGCGCTGAAAGAAGCCCTTCGTGTTAGATCTGTATGCGACGCACAACATTTTCTACTAGCCCTGGACTTCACGCCACGTTGGTCGTTCGCGGAGGCTTCCTGCTGAACGATGGGGTTCGTCAATTTCAACCTGACGGCGGTGAGAGGGTTGGGATTTGCGGGGATGCCTACGGAAGTAGGATACGCCAAACACATGTGAGATGAAAGCAGTCCTCAGTGTTGATTGGATAAAAAGTGTGCCAAGCTATTATGCTTGCCTTAAGATGTACTATATATGCAAGATCATATTTCAACACTCAGCACACCAGCACCGCATTAGATTGGAACCCTACATGTTTGGATCGCTTCGTGCTCACATCGCAACCTTCAGGTTCTCGCTCGCGTGTCGGCTCGTCAGCACCTGCGGTTCGAGTCTACAGCATGACATGAACATTGACGACCAGTCTGCAGACGCCGTCTCCCTAACGGGCTTCTCGCCAGCATTCATTACAGTCGTCCTCATTTTTCGTTCCCTTTTTACTTTCAATACGCTCTGCTCATAGCTCTCTCCCTTCTCACAGTACGATACTGCTGCTGTCGGTTGGGTCTCTCGTACGTACGATACAGTCACTTTTAGTGAGAGTCTCATAATGATACGATGTTGTTGATTGTTCTTCTCTATCTCTGTGAAAAGGTGGAAGTGAAGAGTACTGCCTCCTTGCAGGGGTGTGGAGAACAAGCCAGTTCCCTGTTGTGGTGCCGGTGGCATCCGACACATATGAAACAACAATTACCCTGAAACTGATCGCCATAGTTGGGCTTCCACTATGAAGTAGTTGCAGCGGTATGTGGTAGGAGAAGCCGATCTTCTCAACTGCTTCCCATACCCTCAAGGGTATGTCTGGGCAATGCCCACCTTCATTAGTATGTCTGTTGCTCGTCTCCTCCTGTATCAGTATTGCCGCCGCTATCCCATCGCCGCTATCTTATTGCCACTATCTCATCGCCGCTATCATGACGCCGCGACAGTCCGTGCTGTCGTTCGGTAGCAACGCACAAAGAGCAGGCACCGATCCAATTATTCTATATCCAAAGAATCCAGGCTACAACGACCTCTCTCACCCCGACTCAATTGGATGGAAGGGATTCACGTAACTCGAGATGATTGATTATATGTAAGGAGAAAGCACACGACTGAAGGAGTGCCGTGTGTGTGCTGAGTCAGCGTGACATGCCTTAGGCATCCAGCTCAAGCTGGATTCCAACTGACTCTTTTCACCTCGGCGGTCTCGAATATACGCGTTATAAGACCATCTAGAAGAGTGTAGGTAATGATAAGCCCACTTATTTACCGACATAGTGGTATGGCGAAGCGCTCAAGCGAAGCAGCGACAGTAAAGAGGTGTACTACTGCTATCTGTGTGAGAAGTCTCAGTCTGAGCAGAAACTGCCTATGTCAAATGGCACAAGAGGCGGATTGCAGCATATGTGAAACCAGCACAATATTGATTACAAACGAAATAGACAAGAGCCTGCTCGTGACGCCTCAAAGGAGACAAATAAGCAGTACCATAGCCTTGTCCACAAGGTGCGGTACGTCGATTTTAGAAAGCTTTTGATTACATGGATTGTATACTGCCAGTTTGCCTTCTCAATCGTCGAGAACCGGTACTTCCGCGTCTTAAAATATTTGAGATCCATGAAAGGGCTGTTCAATTGAGCGACTGTGCATGTGATATATAGGTACAGCCACCGCTTTAAGGTGGCTGATGAATGGCTGGGTGGTTTGTGTGCTGTGTGTTTCAGCACTGACATCATTAGCGCACCCCGAGTGAACTCTATTTCTCTATCTGACCCCGCCAAAACATTGAGACGCTTGAGGAAGCAACCTTCTCGTCAACTTTACCTACGACACTGTTTCCAAGCTTCCTATCAACACCATGTTCAAGAAGAAGCCGACGATCAAGCCGCTCGCGCCCTTGAGATCCTCGGATCGCCGAAAACTCGCAGACCAAATCATTCACGATTTCCAACTTGAGACTCAGAAAGCTCCAGTACAAGATGAGACACCCGAACAGAAATTCGAAGCGACTTTAGCCCGAACGAGTCTACGCAATTCGCTTCTCCCAGACAACTCCCAATCAGCTCGATTCACCACGACGCATGGTCCAGAACTGAAGCAGATCTCGGGGACAGTCTACGTGGGAAATCAAGATGGAGAAGAGACAAGAGCACTGTGGTTCCAGATCGAGGGTCGGATATATCCGACAGTGTATACACTATGGAGAAATGCAGACATTGTGCCACTATTACATACACCAGACATTGTCGTCAAGAAACTTCAAGGCGGTGCAGACCTGATGATCCCCGGCCTCGCAGGAGGACCGCCGTTTCCGTCCAAGGCGAAGAAAGACGCAATTGTCGCAATTGCGAGCACAAATAACCCAACGGTACCGGTTGCAGTGGGAGTCTGCGACATTGATGTGAGTTCATTAGGGCAGGTCCAGGGGGCGAAAGGCCATGCAGTGGAGAACATGCATTGGGCTGGAGATGAACTCTGGAGTTACCGCACGAACAATAGACCGGGACAACAACCACCTGAAGAAATCGAAGGATGGTCGAAAGTTCTCCAGGAGCGAGGTCTGGTGGAGAAAGTGGCAGAGATGACTTTGGAGGAGCAAGAAGATATTGGCGGTGTATCATTGAAGGGCGTTGACCAGCAAGACCAAACGTCAATGGATGGACTCACAACTTCTGCTACTGCCGAGACTGATGCGGCGGATAATTCAACGTCACAGCTCGGAGCTCAACCTCTGTCGCAGAAGGAAATCGATGACGCCTTCCGCAATGCATTCCTTTACGGCATTCACCATCACAAGACGACGAACCCGAACCAAACCAGCTTCGGTCTGGTTTTCCCACTGTCGCAGTCAATGGTCATGTCCACATTAGTACAGCCATTTCTACCAGCCTTCACACCTCAGCAATCACAGCAACTACAAATCAAGAAGACTACTTGGAAGAATATCAAGAAATTCCTCAAAAGCTTCGACAAACAGAAGATCATCAAGACAAAAGACAAGGACGGCAGTGAGACTGTCATCCTAGATATCGACTTCGATGATGCGGCCATCTTAGACTTCAAGCCTTACAAACTACCGAAGAAGGAGACCGTGGCTGGCTCATTACTTGGGAGAGGCGAAAACGCTACTGACAAGATCGACAGTGGTGATGACTCTGTGGGTCAAAAACTACAAGTCGTATCGTACTTCAAACCGACCACGAAACTACAGCCTATCTTCGATGCTGCCGCAAAGTCATTGTTTACTCCTCCAGAAGTCAGAGAGATCGTGACTGCGTATATCGAGAGCGAAAAGCTGGTATCAGAAACCAACAAGCGGCTCGTCAAGCTCAATCCGACACTCGCAAACTCCGTCTTCGACGGCACAGGCGGCTTGGACAAGGAAGTCCTCGCCAAAGGTTCCGTTCCACGGGACGCTCTCATCGACCGGATCCTCCACGGCATGGCCAATTCGTATGCTATTTTGCGCAACGGAACAGACCCAGTCAGCGTCAAAGCGAAAAGCGGAGCACCTCAAAAGATCCACATCACGTTGGAAACTCGGAGTGGGAACAAGACTGTCACCAAAGTCTCGCATCTGGAAGCGTTCTACATCAACCCGCGTCCACTGGCAGACGAGCTGCGGAAGACATGTGCGGGATCGACGAGTGTTGAGCCACTGGCTGGTGCTGCGAAAAAGAACGAGAAGGAGGTTATGGAAGTCATGATTCAGGGACCGCAGAAGGATGCTGTTATCAAGGCGCTCGAGCGAAGGGGAGTCGATAAGCGGTGGGTGGAGGTCTTGGACAAGACAAAAGGCAAGAAGAAGTGAGTTGAATGAAGGTATCCATATTATAGCAGGCTGAGTTGGCATGACATTGAGGCTCGCGAAGTGGCCAGGAACTTGGAGCTCCTTCGACGTCATCTTTTGCCTCCGGTATTCGACCCTCTTTCTCTCTACATCCTCCTACCGAACACATTGAAAGCTCCATATTGTCCACAATGCGTCCCACCATTCTCCGCACAGCTCTCAGTAATAGCCTGCGCCTAACAATCACCTGCACCCGCCCGTTTTCCACAACCACACGTCTCACCGCCAAGAACCGCATCTTTCCAGCGCGCATACGCAACGAAGATGAGCTCCAAACGCTCATACTCATGTCAGCCAGCAGCCGCGTGCCCCTTCTCACACTCTGGATGACAACGTGGAGCCGCGACTGCGACGAAGTCTCTCCCATCATCCGCGACCTCATCGAAACCGAACGCGTGGGCGAGGACAGAGGCGGGGTCTCGTTTGTGGAAGTCGAGATGGACAGCCCGGATCTCGGCGGCGTGTCTGGTATTGCTTCGCGGTATGGGATCAATAACATCCCGACGCTGCTGGCTTTCGATCGTTCGGAGCCGCAGATTGAGACGAAAGTCGCGCTGCTGGAGCAGTTGAAGAGTGAGGCGTTTTTGAAGAGGTGGATTGAGACGGAAGCAGCGAGGCATGGGCAGGGTAATGCGGGTGGGAAATTTGGGGGTCTGTTTGGGAGTCTGTTTGGGAGGAGATGAGGCGATCATAAAAGTGTGGACTTGGAAGCTTCTGATACGTGTTGGAATGAGCTACGGTGTACGAGTACAAGGTGCAAAAAGCCAGTGATAGACAACAGGAGGACAACCGGAACACAGAAAGACGACAAGAGCGTGAAGAGAAGAGATTGACGAAGACGAAGAGACAAGACATGAAATTTAGACGGACGAGACGCAATCACAAAGTGATATCGTACCGCGCCAATGGAGCACGCAGAACAACTGAGGTCATGAGAGAGCGCCAACTGGAAATACTTATAGTCACAAGATTCCAAAGTGAAGGGCACGAGCTCACTCTCAAACCTTCCATTCACGTTGAGAGGTCGAACTCCTCCGAGACAACATCGCATGTCATCTTTGCCGGCTGAGGATGAGAAGCGCCAACATGCAATCGACCATCTGGATCGAGACATGAGCATACAGGTGGCCGCCAGCGTCCATGATCAGGTCTTCCAAAGCAGCAATGACACAAGCCAGCTCTCATCGGATGATAACCAAGTACGTGTTCAAACACGCGAGAATCGAAGCCCATCTGCACCCTTGCGTGCAGATACTGGCGATTCGCACTGGCGTACTCTGGCGAGGCCGAGCAACCGCTCGACTGGCCCTCCGATCCTGTCGCCAAGTCTACATATATGGTGTCAGCGCTCTTTCGACAAGAGGCAGAGTCAATATTCCTTGGGCATGTAACAGGCTCTGCCAGCCGTAGCTCTACTGCAGGTGAGTGCTCTTACATATCTGATTGCCAGTGGGTTTCGTTAACGGAACGACCTACGGGTAATCTGGCAGACATCGACCCATAGCACAGTGAGCGAGAGGAGTCATTGTGTCGAAGAGGCATTGACGCGGGAAGGTGAGAATATTGCTTGAAGCTGGACAGTCAGCATTTGGTAATCTACATCAACTATCAAAGGAGTATCTCGTGCTGTGTTCCTTCCATGCCATCTATTGGTTCACACTGTGCGATTACATGGAATCTGCGATCATTCTTTTCACCATTCATAATACCCACACACCACCGCCGTGATAGGCAAAGTCACTTCCAAGCAGGAGGTATTGCCTGACAGTCAATCTGACATCCTCAGAATCCCTTCGCCTTCTTCCTCTTCTTAGTTACCTTCTTTGAGGAATCGTCCTCGTCCTCGACTTCCTTGCGCTTCTTGGCCTTGTCGGTCTTTTCCTTGACTTTCTTTGCAGGCTCATCGCCGGTGGTAGCAGGGTTGACGACTGGGTCGGCCGCCTTCTCGACCTCCACAGCAACATCACTGCTGCGCGACTTCTTTGGCTTCTTCTTCGCCGGCTTCTCAGTGAGCGACTCCTCCAGCGCAGCCAGCGGATCTGCTACTTTTGGTAGGACTGGGGCAGCCTCTTCGGCTCCAGCGTCGACGAAGGAGTCTCCGCTCTCACGCTTCCGCTTCCGCTCCGCCTTCCGAGCTGCTTTCTCGGCCTGCTTCTTCTCTTCCTTGGCTTTGATACGCTCTTCCACCTGGGCCGTGATGTCTTCGTACTCGACTGTGGGGTTCTGCACTTCGACTGGCTCTGTTTTGACATGGTTCTTGTCCTCGGCGTCTTCCCCCTGAAGCGCGGCCTCCTTGCTCCTCTGCTTGCGTGTCGCGGCCTGGCTGTGCTTGATCTTCCGACGAGATTTACGGTTGGTGATGATGGTCCATGCCTTCTGCTCATCCGATGTGAGTGACTGAAGCGGCACTTTGAGTTCACTGTTCTCCCAGAGGACATTGCCGTGCTTGTCGTGACGAGTTTTGCTGAGCATCGACTTGACGAGGACGCTTAGCTTTGGGCCCCCCTCGTTCGTAGCGTCCCACATTTTTTGTTTGCTGGTACCGTTGATGAGGATTGCTGGCGCAGCATTGCAATCCTCATTGTCAGAAACAGGCTCTTCATTGACTTGGACGTGCTCGGGCGCCGCGTCTTTCATTTCCTCGTCCTCGTCACCGACCTCCCCGACAGTCTGGTATTTCTCGACCTCATCCTTGGCACGCTTCGCCGTCTTGAGTAATGCCGCGAATTCGACATGTTTCTTCCCAGCCTCGCGACCCTCGGCGGGCTCGGCGGCAGTGATGGAGACAAGCTGCTCGAAGACGGCGCAGTAAGTCTCGGTAGCGGTCTTCCAGGCCTTGACAGCGGAGTCCATATACAAGGCATGGCGGTCGTTGTCGCCGTTCACGATCTTAGCATGAAGCGACTGCGAGATGTCGCGTGCTTTGGCGAGGTATGCAGATTGCTCGGTGACGGCATCGGTGGCATTCCGCAGGGCGTCGAACACCGGTTGCGAGGCGGCGTAGGCGGCAATGCTGGCGCGGTCCAGCTTCTGGCGCTTCTTGTTGCCCATTCTGGGGATGTGTGTATGAGAAGTGTGAGAAGCAAAGAAGCTCGAGCGAGGCTTAAACAAAATGTTTTCGGGACCGAGGCGCGTCGCGTGGGCTTGGAAGAATGGGCTACAAAAGTCGTGGGTAATATGTGAACACTGGATGAAGATGGACGTTCACGAAAAGTGCATGAAATATTTCGCAATTGCCATGAGAATGTTTGCGACGCTAATGGGCTTTCACATGCAGCTCGTGATCATGCCATCACTTTAGACATTCACTTGCAGTGCTGGCCTTAGGCAGGCAGGCACCAGGGTCTTCTGCCTGCAAGCCCCGCGTTCGCTTGAAGATCGCAGACATCGTCACACCTACAAACAGACATCAGCTTCCCTTCTTTCTCTCATCCAACCCGCTGTCCTTTTCTCCAGCTGCTTCGCGTGTCTGCTTTCGGCATAGCATCTCCACCATCGCATCTTGGCCCTCTGCGGCTACATATCCCTCTTCACCACCCGCATACAGCACCGCCGCCATGTCGTCGAGCAGCGTGCCCGCGAATCCCACCTCGCACAATGTCGCCTCGCTGCTGTCGAAGCTCAATGACGCCGACTCGGACATCCGCTACATGACGCTGAACGATCTGTGCCAGATGATGGTCAATGGTCATGCCGGCTTCCTCCAGCACGACTACGCGACCTGCGCCAAGGTCGTCGACGGCCTGCTGCACACGCTTAACGACAGCCATGGCGACGTCCAGAACATGGCCATCAAGTGCCTGGGCCCCTTCGTCAACAAGGCACCTGAGGCCATCCTGTGTCCCACGATCGAGAAGGTCAGCAACATCAAGACAGACAGCTCCATCGATAGCACAGTGCCCGCTCTGGCAGTCCGCGCGATAGTCATTGCTCTCCCACAGCCGCTACCAGGCTTGCCGCGCTCGCAGAAGGTCAATGAAGCATACACCGCCATCTCCAAGGCCCTCATCCCTCGTCTGGTCGGTCGAGTCGTTATTCCGCTTCAGAACGGCAAGCAGAACCCGCTTCCACCAAAGGGCATGCTGCAGGAAGATCTGGAGACTGGCAGTGACACCAACAGCCTCGATCTATTGACTGAGGTTGCGCGATGCTTCGGTCCGATGCTGCAAGAGGCGGAGGTTGAGGCTTTGGAGCAGACAACCATGCAGATACTCGAGAGCGAGCGATGTGGCACAGTCATGAAGAAGAAGGCTGTCACGGGCCTGTCTGCTCTAGCTGCGTACTTCAACGATGGTCTCCTGGCGATGCACGTTTCCCACATGATCGAGCGTCTGCGTCAGCCGCATCTCACCAGCCAGCAGCGGAAGCTGTACCTCACAGTATACGGCAGTCTCGCTCGAAGCATACCGCAGAAATTCGGCCCATACCTGAAGACGCTCGCGCCTTTCCTTCTCGCGCCGCTGAGTCAACAAGAGCTAGACGATCAGAGAGAGGCTGAGGCTGAGGCTGATGGGGAGCGTGACGTGGCAACGGAGGAGGTTCGAGAAGCAGCTCTGGTTGCGATCGAGAGCTGCCTGGAGTCGTGCGCCCAGGATATGAAGTCGTACACTGGAGACGTTCTGGAAGCTGCCACTCGCTTTCTCAAGTACGAGCCAAATGTGGCAGATGACGACGATGAGGACATGGAGGAGGAGGAGGACGACGACGAGTTCGCGGGAGACGAGGATTTTGAGGAAGAGACTGGTTTCGAAGACGAGGACGACGTGAGCTGGAAAGTTCGCAGATGCTCAGCAAAGACTCTGCACGCCCTGATTAACGTTCTCGACGCGAACGACCCTGCCATGTTTGGACAGATCGCGCCAGCTTTGATAGCAAGATTCAAGGAGCCCGAAGAGAGCGTCCGCAACGAGGTCATCACTACTTTGGCTGCGCTTGTCTCGAAGACGGGTCAGAGCACAAACGTTCAGAAGAAGTCAGAGCACGTTTTTCAGACGCAAAGCAGGAAGAGGAGGCGAGGATTTAGTGATTCCTTGGGCTCCGGTCTTCATGCTCAGCAGTCGATCATGAACGGATACGCATCTCCTTCGACTCCGCCGCCAATTGATGGCGCATCCAAGGGACTCGCAAAGATGAACCCCGACATCGTCAAGAGCGCTGCAAAGCTCCTCAAGTCAAGTACCGTTCCCACGAAGCAAGGCGTCATCTCCCTGCTGAAGGATATGGTCGTTGCTCAGCAAGGCGGCTTGTCGGAACATGCTGATACTGTCATTGATCCCGTCTTGGAGACCATGAGCAATGCCGGTTCCAACGTGTCAGGCAATGCTGTACGGGTCGAGGCTCTTGCTCTTCTGCGTGCCATTGCTGAGACACACTCCAGCAAGGTGCTACAGCCTCACTTGAAGAAGATCATTCCCATTCTTGTTACGACTGCGAAAGACCGTTATGCGAAAGTGTCTAGCGAGGCTTTCGCTACCATCGAGGTCTTCATCAAGGCTCTGACTCCACCTCGCTCGGCTGCGAGCAAGACCGGGGATGTTCTCACCCAACTCTACAAAGTCATTACAGATCGCATCTCCGCCCCAGACACTGATACGGACGTTCGCCAGAAGGCGGTGCAGGCTCTCGGTCTGCTGATCGGACGCACTTCAGGATCAGCAGCATCGAGCCTGCTGTCACAGCAAGATCGTTTCGCTGGTCAACAATTGATCTCTGAGCGATTTAAGAATGAGCTGACTCGTCTTGCATGCGTTCGTGCGATCGACACCATTGCTGTGCTCGCGCAGAACAAGAAAGACTTCAAGCCCGATTTTGTCGGCGCCGTTGCCCTCGAACTCGGCGCTCAGCTCCGCAAGTCAAGCAGGTCGCTTCGAGGTGCTAGCTTGAGTGCTCTGCGCATGCTTGCCATCAACCAGGCATCCCGCGAGAGTATGGGTGACGAAGTTGCAAGCGAACTGATTGGCATGCTGGTCCCCCTACTAGCCACTGAGGATCTACACATGATGGCTCCTGCCTTGTTCGTGCTTGCAGCCTTCGCGAAAGAGAAAGCGAAGCTTGTCGCTACTCCAGACGTGATTCAAGGTGTTTGCACCATTGTGCAATCGCCTCTGTCTTCTTTCGCGCTTGACGCCCTCATGACCTTCGTAGAAGCAGTGGGTCAGGCTGGTGCTGGAAAGGATCTCATGGGCGCTCTGCTGCTAGTTGCCCCGGAGGGTGACACTGATGTGACTGGGCAGGTCATCGGCACTCTTCTCGTTGCCGGTGGCGATACGGTCGGTGTCAATCTCGACGCATTCTTCAACGAACTCAAGACGCAGTCAGAAGAGGGCAAGAGATGCCTTGCACTCTCAGTCCTTGGAGAAGCTGGACTACGAATGGGAGCCAGCTGCCCGCTGAAGCCTGAAAGCTTTACCCCTTACTTCAGTGACGATTCGGAGAAGGTTCAGTTCGCTGCCGCTGTTGCACTCGGACGTGCTGGTGCTGGCAATGTCAATGCCTATCTTACAAAGATTCTCGATTCTATGTCGCAAGGCAGGCAGTACCTCCTCCTCCACTCTGTCAAGGAGCTTCTGCAGCACAGCAATGCTGAGGACGAGATTCGGCCTTATACGAAGCCCCTCTGGGACAACATCATCAGTTTTGGCCAGGCAGAAGACAACAAGGTAGTGGGCGCAGAATGTGTGGGTAGGCTGGCCATCATTGACCCAACCTCATACCTCCCACAGCTGCAGATCTTCCTTCAGAATCCAAACCCGACAGTTCGTGGCATGGTGATCTCTGCCTTGCGCTATGTCTTCTCCGATACTGAGGCTACCTACAACCCGAACCTTCAAGCGACCATCATCCCGATGCTGGCGACGATGCTAGGCGACTCGAACCTCGACAACCAACGCATTTCGCTCACAACCTTCAACTCGGCATTACACAACAAACCCGACCTCGTGCTTCCACATCTTGTGGAGCTGTTGCAATTCCCCATGCAGGCTTCCGTTGTCAAGCCCGAGCTCATTCGCGAAGTCGCTATGGGGCCGTTCAAGCATAAGATCGACGACGGTCTTGAGATGCGCAAGTCTGCGTACGAAACTCTCTACGCCCTTCTTGAGTCACCCGCGGCTCGCCAGCGCCTCGACATGTCTTGGTTCTACGACCGTATTGTTGCGGGTATTTCTGATGAGCATGAGATCAAGATATTGTGCTGTCTCGTTCTCGGAAAGCTCCTAACGATCGCTCCCCAGGAGTCCACTCGTCGGCTGGAAGTGCTCGCGCAGCAGTTCCGGGCTGTGCTCTCGTTCAAGCCAAAAGACACGGCTGTCAAGCAGGAACTGGAGAAGCTGCAAGAAGAGCAGAAGGCAGTCATCAAGACAAGCTTGCTGTTCAACAAAGCTTTTGGGGCAGACGCTGGTGGAGACAGTCGGACGTGGAAAGAGTATTTCGACTACGTCAAGAAGGACTTTCCCGCATACGCCAAGGCTGCCGAGGAGGAGCTGAGGAATGGATCCGGGTAGTATAAAGATGCCAGAAGGAAGTTGGGAATGAGATTCACAGAGTTTCGTCACACGCTTCTGGGGTCATGGATGAGCAAGAGGCAAGAAGTCAATGAGAAAAGCATTTCTGAGCTGAGTATGCTTCTTTCTCATCTCGTCTCGTATTTCGTGACTTACCATAGATTGTTTGATGTCTCGTAGAGTTTGAGCGCCAGTATGATGTGCTCAAAGAGGATTCTCCTTGCTCTAAGGTATGGCTTCCCATATCTATTTTGAAGAACTGTCTGACCTTTTGTACATCATGTTTAGGGAACGCTGTCGAGCCATTAGTCCAACGGCGGTCTCGCTTGGTCTTCGTAAATAGATCGGGTCCATATCAAGGGATATGCGTGTCCTACACAAAGAACCCAGGTGCGCTTGGTTACCGAGTGGTCGCACTGTACCCGCTTTACCAGTCGAGGTGCCTGGCCAGCCAGTCTCGATTGTGAAACGGGAAAACATCTTGAAATCATCGCTTTATCCACCTCTTGAAAAGTAGAATCAACACCCTCCCACCAGCGATTGACAACTCTTGATATATTACAATCGGCACCTGTACCTTGTTCTCCATCTCCAAAGTCACACCCTCGAAGAAGGCCGTCGCCAGTGGAACTCCAACTGCTGGTCCCTTATCCGTTTAACAATAAATGATTGTAACAATATCATTCGAATCGAACAGCAACGCTGACGAAACAAAGGAAACCCCTAGATACAACAGATATACTGCAAGCAGGATGAAACCAGAAAGACTAAATTGCTTACAGGAACGGAGTCGAAGGCCTTGAAGGCGAAAGCTTTGTCGTAAGTTAACCAGACGATGATGAGCATGCAAGCGGGCTCGATATTTTTCATGTACCATTTACGGAAAAGTTTCTTACAGGCTTCAAGAAAGAAGAATCGTACCAGTTGTCCCACCACAAGTGGTACATAGATGGAAAGACTGAGCAGCTTGAGTACCCGTCTCTATGATCGAGTGAAATCAGAACCGTCTTCCATGGGAATGGAAGACTTGTACCATGTTGGTACGCTCGTGTACATGGCTACCAAGGCCAGAGAAATGAACACACCGATGAAGTTCCCGGTCGTGGTATGAATGACTGTCAGCTCCTGGTTTCCATGCGCCTGTCCGGTCATAACGACATTACTGGACATTGTTGTTGGGACACAGCTCGTGAATATCAGTCCGATGAAGGGACTAGGATCCATGAAGTTCTTGTTCGTCGCCATCGCTGAGACGACCCCGAACATGAGAGCTGAACAAAGTAGGAAACGCTGTCCTTGGACCCAGAGGTGAGGTTTGCAGCGGTAGTAATTTCGGGCGAGGATGTTGCTGTCGAGCGTGCATCCTGTCGTGAAGAAGATGATGCTGACCATAAGATAGGAGACGACAGTGGACTTGATATGTTGTTGAGTCTTTGGTAATTGAACTTATGAGGCAATGGCAATCAGGAAGCCCATGGAGATGAAATACCATTGATCGTCCAAGCAGGCGGGAATCTTCTTATGCCACTTCGCCTTTGGCGTGATTTGGGCGACATCTTCTCAATTGTGGATCGTTGTCTCTACTTTGAGGACGTTTTCGGAACCCTCAGGAGGGCTATTGGCAAGCCCAATCGAAGCAGCTGATGACTCGTCGCTTCTGAATTTAGTATTGCTCACGCCTTTTGTTCAGTCGTCAGCCGACTGGGGAAACCTGCCACCTCGGCCGCAACAGGCCAAGATAGCTTGAGCCACTATCGGCTCAGGAACCAGAAGAACCATGCTTGCAATGAAATTGACTTACCCGACCCGACATACAATCCCGATGCTCATTCGACCAACGAGCAGCTAGGATAGTCTATCACAAGGTCCTAGTCGTACCCTCGTACCCCACCTTCAATCTGCAGCTCGCAGGGCTGTCGACGATCAACCCCGCAGTATCAAAGACAGCTATCGAGAGGCCACGGGGTTGTCCCACAATTGACCTGCTCATTAGCCGTCCTGACTAGGCGGAAAAGAAGCGGGATGAGCTCATGCATCGATGGGTGTAGCTCGAAGCTCCTCAATGGTAAATGCGGCTGGTGGCTTTTCACTAACACACCTCCGCTCTCCACAACCCAGAGCAAGGAAGTATATAGCTCCACGGTCAGTCTCCCTCCAATGCCAAAAAGAGCTTCGAACAATATTCCCCCTTCGCTGCGAAAAGTTTGGCAGCAGGAAGAATCCATTCAACGGAAATATATGAGCACATCGTCCTCAACTTCGAACAATATGACGAGCACCAAAGCGATCGTGTGCCATGACACATTGGACAATAAAGGCTGGAAGATGGAGGAGGTGAGCTTGAGGGATTTGGAAGAAGGCGAGCTCCTGGTTGAAATGGTTGCTACGGGTGTTTGCCATACGGATGCTTTGATCGGAAATCTGCCAGGCGGTGCTGCGCCGATTGCCTTTTATCCCAGAATCCTTGGACATGAAGGCTCGGGTTATGTGCGAGAGGTTGGACCGGGGGTGACAGTGGCCAAAGTAGGAGAATCGGTCTTGTGCTCCTTCGCTTTTTGCAACAGCTGTGAGATTTGCAAGGCTGGACAGTAAGTTTTCCTGCAATTCCTTTCTTGAACTCGAGACTTGGGAGACTCACTTCTTTTTAGCTTCTCCAACTGTACCACCTTCAACGAGCGCAATTTCGGTCCCTGTCCCGTCTTCCACCTGGCATCGAAATCAGGAGAGCCTGAAGTCGGCGGTGCCTTCTTCGGCCAGTCTTCATTCGCAAACTTCTCGATCGTCAAGCAATGCTCCGTCGTAAACGCCAGCACTCTCGTGAAAGACAAGAAGGAACTGCAAATGTTCGCTCCTCTGGGCTGCGGTATCCAGACCGGCAGTGGAACTGTGATCAATGTCAGTGGCGCTGGACCCAAGGATGCGATTTGCATCATGGGTCTGGGAGGTGTCGGCCTCTCCGCGATCATGGGAGCGAAGATCCAAGGTTGCAGGATGATCATCGGTGTCGATAAGGTCGAGAGTCGACTGAAGCTGGCTAAAGAGCTTGGATGTACACATGTCATTGACGGCAGCAAGATCGACGAGGGCAAGACTCTGGGAGACGTCGTCAAGGAAATTGCGGATGGTGTAGGTCCCACAATTACTGTAAGTGAAGAAGTCTTCCACCAAACACCGTAGAGTCGCATCCTGACTTCATCTAGATCGACACAACTGGTGCACCAGTCCTCATGACAGCCGGGATGGCTTTCACGCGAAATCACGGAAAGTACATCCAAGTCGGATCAGCACCCTTCGATTTCCAATTGAGCAATGTCAATTCCTTTGAATTTATGGTCGCTGGCAAGTCTTGGATCGGAGCCATCGAGGGAGGCGCATACCCACCAGATTACGTACCCAAGATGATCCAGTGGTACAGGGAGGGAAAGTTCCCCGTGGATCGCTTGATCAAGTTGATGCCCGTGGAGTCTTTCGAGCAAGCTCTGCACGAGATGCACACGGGCGAGACGATCAAGCCAATTTTGACGTGGTCATAAGGTGGAGGCGGCGTGCGGAGTGAGGTGTGCGGTGCGGTGTGGGGGGGAGTGTCGTCTGAGGGGGCATGAAGATCGTGGGCGCTGAGCGGTATTATGATGGGAGATGGCGGATTTGTTAGAAAGGTTGTAGTTTTGTGTAGTGACAAGGGTACTGTTGCAACGCCCCTGAGTCTGCTTATGGGTACGTCTTCTACGGTACTCATTCCAATCATGGAGTCAGCTGTACCAATGCTCCAGAACAAAGGGACCATAGATACCTTGAATGTGACCTCGTGAATCGACATTATGCGTTCAAGTTGGAAACCGCCTTCGTGACCCTCTCGATAGTCTCTTCCAGAAGCGTCAGTTCCGCCACCAGTTCGTCGCTCTTCTCGTCGGCCAACGATCCACCGGGTTCCATTGCCTTCACAAATCGAGCCTCTGCGTCTCGGAGCGGCTGAATGAAGCTTCCTGCCACGTCATTATTCGTCCAGAGATCCGAAATGTCCAGTTTCTGGTGGATGTGCTTTGCTTGAAGCAGTAGGAAAAGAAAGTTCAATGTGGTGAGATAGAAGGACGCATTCGACTGGAATGTGATCCATGCATCTTGAATTGGTGGGGTCACCAGTTCTGTCTCCAGAGAGGGAAAGAGGTAAGGCGCCAGACTGTCAAGAGCGAGTGGCTTGGAGAAAATCGAATCGCTTTCTGTTCTTTCAGTCTGCTGACGCTCGTGCTGGTGACCAGGTACTGACGTTGGAGGGTTGGCTTCAACAGTCTCGCCTTTGATCCACCCAACTGCGCTGACCTTGAGGTTCTCGAATGGGCAGTGTTCGAGGGTGTCGCGAATGAAACTCAACCGGACTTGCTCATCTGGTTGCGAGCGAAGAACAGTGCTTGTCAGGTAATGCGCATGGCCACGTAAATTTGCATTCGGACAATTCGAGGACAACAGGGCAGTGACTTGTAGGTAGTCATTGAATTGCTCGTCCGTCGAAGGTTCGCCAACAGCGTCGCGTTCAAGACATATGAGGCCAAGAGCAAGCATGGAGTCAACAAGCGCTTCAGGCTCGCTTCCCAGTTGTCCTGCACCCATGCCGTGAGCCGAGAGACAGGTCTTGAGCAATTCTTGGTGATCTGGGAAGAGCTCAAAGGGCGGATTGCTCGGCGGAGGCACATCATACAAGATCGATGAGACCTGTCTAGTAGCGTACAAGAGCAATGAGCCCAAGCGTGAGAACGGTATATCTGCCGCAGAGCTCGGTGGGTCGGCCTCGTCGTCCACCATGTCTGTCACTTTGTCGACTGTGACTGCTGAATCAAGGAGCAGCTCGTTCGAGATCTTGAGGTCTTTTGCCAAGGTAACCAGCTGCCCGACGGCGTCAATTCTTCTGTGCAGTCGTTCCTCGTTAGCAAAGCGACTACAAAGGGTCTTGCTATTTGGAATAGTCCGCTCAGGGTGAACCTTTTCCATGATGCGGCTGCACCACGCCATACCAGGCACGTCGTCGTAGTCAGGGAAATTGAGCAAATACTCCTCGAGAACGTGGGTAACGAAAGACTGAAGGAGCTTCGTCTGCATGGCGCTCTCCTCTAAGCTCGTCATTTCGGAATCATTCTCGCCTTCCGGGTCTGCTGCCGACTCGTCCTCGGCCTGTTTGACGGCAGGCTTCCCAAGCATACCACTACTGCTCCTAGCAGGTAGCATAGGCCTCTTGATACCAGTTACGGCCTTGACTGTCTTGACGATTGCTTCGACCATCTCCTCCCGATGGCTGGAGCTGTTTGAGAAGCTCGCCAGGATAGCCTGCAAAGTGGTGCTGAGGAAGCGGCTCGGCGACTTTGTCTTAACTCTTGGATGAAGAATGGCCAGCATGCTCAGTAGGGCCACAAATTGGTTCACAGACAGCGGCGTAGGAGGCGGGACTTCGACCATTTGTGAGCTGCCAGCCTCGGGATTCTGAGTTGGCTCGGTCTTGAGCGGATACGTATTGCTGTCCGAGCGGGTGCGAGCATCGGCGCTGTCCTCGCCGTCATCATTGTCGTCCGGAGAGTCGTATTCGATCAAACGCAGGCTCTCGGTGACTTTGAGAATGACTTCCCTCGGGTTGCCCAGGCGTGCGATGTCGCGGAGACACTGCTCGGCTTCAGGGAGGTGCGGAACCAGCAGGTGTACCAGATCCCAGCCAATATTAGTAGTCAGGGTTTCATCTTGCAGGACCTTGTGCAGGATGGGCAAGCTCTGCGGCGTCAGGTTGTACTCGACGATGGTCAAGTACGTCAAATAGTCCGATTTGGGAGGCAGCGCTTGGATCAGCGGGCTTTCTCCATCGGTGGCCATCATGCGGCGGCAAGTGTGATGAGCGCGCCCAGTGTGGGTGTTCGAGTAGTTCAAGTTGTTGTCGTTGGTCGGCTATCGCGAGATGTATAGAGTTGTTGTATTTGGCCGAAAGAAAGAAAGTGACGTTGGTGGTGGGAACCTTGCATCTCAAACGACCTGCATCCTGATCGCCTTTTGTGGCGCAGAGATGGCGTAGGAGCCTCAGGCCTGCTTTTGCATAGACATATGTATTGACAATTGGACACACTCTCAGTCATGCACGGGCTTTTGTTTCGTAGCTATACATATCTACACAGACGACTTTGCCGCCCGCGCCAGCTCCAAAACGCTTCAAAGTTGAATGAGTGAACAGCCTCAATGTGCCGTTCGTACGAAGTGAATCTACAGAGTTACCGCACCGGGGCATTGGGGTCAATGGTACCCTTTGCCTTGGCCGTCTCAGGCTCACCACTGCCCTTCTTTGACTTCTCTGGGTCTTCGTCGATTTGCGTCGAGTGTCGAGTGTCGGTAGTGGAGAGGCCCTTCTGCTTGTTCGAGATGTCGCCTGCGGACGAACCGGTCTCCTTACTTGTCGCTTGCTATACGTTCGTCAGCATTCAATCTCTCCCAACCTGAAACATCCCATCCCCAAAGGACAAAACACCAATTTTCAAACATACAGTTTCCTTCTTGGGGTCTTCTTCATCGTAAGTCTGACCTGAGCCAAGGTTTTTGCCAAGGCCAGAATCGATGCGCTTCACATTCGAGTTCTTGGAAGGTCGGGGTTCACTCTTACTCTCGGGTGAGTTACCGGCACTCTCTTCCTTCATTTTGCCCTTGCCCTGGGCGCCTTTCTTGCTGTCCTTGTCCGAGGCTCCCTCCTCCTCGCTCGAGTCATTCTCTTCGTCCTCAGACTTGGAGTCCTCCTTGCTCTCCTTGTCTTCGCTTTCCTCGCTCTTCTCCTCCTTATCTTCCTTCGAATCGTCTGATTCCTTGGCCGAGGCATCTTCCTCCTTGGGAGCGTCGTCCTCTGATACCTCCTCTCCCTCGCTTGGCCTCTGCTCCTCTTCACTGCCGTGCTCCTCGTGTCCGTGCTCCTCGTGGTGCTCATCATGCGGCTCAGGCCACAACCACCACATCGCAGGAGGAGTTACGACCAGGGCGCCGATCAACCTACACAAGTCTCGTCAGTGCCGTACGGAACGAACGGGAAGATATGGTTTCCAAGCGCTGCATGTCGTCCCAATGATATGAGACCTACCAGGGAATATCGGAACTCGATTCGTGGGAGCCATGGCCACCGCTGCTGGAAAAGCGCTTCGCGACGAACTGTGCCCGGGCTGGGGCGGCTACTCGTGCGGTTGCCCTGGCGCTGCTGTGTCGCAAGGAGGACTGGAGGCTCCGCAGAGCATTGGTCCGTAGAATTGGCATGGCGAGAGGAGTCAAAGGGTCGCGAATGGAAAGATGGATGGAAAAGGTTGTGGTGAAGAAAGACTGGAGCTTGCCGCAGCTTCAATGCCGAGTTGGAGGTTGGTAATCTCTAGCGCACAGACCAGAACTAGTATCAACAACGTCACTGCATGCTTCAATCACATCTCGGAACTTCAGCACGTTCAGCTTGCGCCGGAATAATAATCAGCACAGGTATCATCTATCTCCAGCTGGGCTTCGAGGCTACATACACCTCTCATCGACCTATCTATTCAACGTGCACCGAGACTTCAAACACACATCCACATTCTCCGACCATTACACCGACACTCCAGTACACTCAAGGACCTTTAGTAGCGGTACAAACAGTTCCATTGCAGCTTGAATCGTTGGGGTCCGGTACAGTAGGATCCTGGTACAGGGATCTGCAAAGGACTGTCCACAGCACCTCCAAAGCGTACCAAGTGTAGCTGTCCGCGTTGTTCGTAGCTTGAGATTTGTCCAGGTCGAAGCGGCAGTTGTATGGACCATACTCAAGACCGTCAGTCTCGTACGGCAAAGGACCCCATTTGTCGTTCGTCACGAGTTTGAGCCAATGCGTGTACTCGTGCAAGAGAATTGCTCCAATCGTGGTCATCTCCCATGATACACGCGGATCAAGGGTGTCGTAAGTCACTACTGAAATGTTGCCATTTGTGTACCCCTTTCCGATCGAGCCGTGATATAAAGCAGCTGGATTGCATAGACTGATGTTAGGGTTGTCTGCGTTCAGTTTGCGCATCTCCGCTTCAAGGTCTTGGTCGGAATAGGCCATGTTTTGTTGTCATCCGGATCTGAATAGTCCGGTGTAATGGTGATGTCCTTGAGTAGCGGGTTACCAGGAGGCTGGAGAGAGTCACGGCCGAGGATTACATCCATGACAGCTGCGTTAGACTAGCAATATTTATCGACGAGAGACAGGACACTTACCATCCACAGTCGCGCGATCGCCGGTATTGAACCACTTCGCGAATATCGGGTCCACAGTTGAACCCGAAGTGCGAGTATAAGAAGCGGGCTCAAAGGCATCCATGATACCGCCCATGATTTGCTGGATCTCGCGTGCTGAAAAGCCTACTACGATTGACGGAAGGTTCGAAGGAGGCGCGCGACGCGCAATAGTGCGAGTAGCATTACCGGAGAGTGGCAAAACAAGAGCTCCAACCAAAGGGCTGGTGATGAATAAGACTCTGTTAATAGCATATTTTTGGAAGGGATGGCCGGTTCAAGATGACGGGTTGAGCAGAATGGAGAACCGTGCGTATTCGTCTTGTGGCATCACCGAGTGAAATGACTACCTTTTATCTTTTGACCGCACTTGCCAGGATTTTGAGGCATTCTCGATCTACGATCTCGAGCATACCGTTACATCCAACATTGACATTGTTGTAGCCAAAGTGTATTGTCATCCTCCATGTTGGCCTCGAGACATTGCTGGATAGAGAAATGGCCGCATGCGATTGTCCATCAAGCTTGAACCTTGTCGCTTGGTATGGTGCGATGGGTGACAGGAGACTAAGGATGGTTCTTCCCTCTGTACGAGGGTCAATACTTTGGTTGACGGAAACGCTCTCTTCGTTTGGCGATCAGTTGAATCGCCCTATTGCTTGCTCCGTCGCCTTTGGGCCAGTGATTGAACTCCACATGTACTTTGAGAAGACTAGTATTTGGCGGTCTGGTCGAGTCAGATGTGGACCCATGGGGCACAGCATGTCCGTCAAGTCGATACCAAGGCACATTCGATCCGGCTTTGGAGAAAGGCATATACGCAGGTTACTGAATGCTCCAAGGTTCGGTACCGACAATCATTCCAGCAGCGGCAATGAAGTGGACCCGTTTGCCCCGTCACTCTGTGATGTGAATATGTCAGCATATTGTGCCCATTCCAAACACGAAACCATTGAAGGTGGCTGTGAAGGATTCACAGCCGGCAAACGCTGTTGAGATGCCTGCGCCCAGTGTTGCGGTAGAGTACTTCAAACAGTGTTGGCTGATTAGCACTGCAGAGTAGTGTGGCTAGACGATGTCTGCGGGAATGGTTAGGCAGTGGTTCAGGTCTGTTGGTGGCACAGTAGGTCTGTACGCCGCACTATGACGTTACGTAGGTGCAGACGAGGTGCATGTGATCAGAGCTCGGGGTTGCCTCATCTTGGACTGGCGAAATTGCCTCACTTCGCCGTCTTGTATTCACTGCTCATTGCACCATCCACTCAAATGGCAAATTCTCAGTCGCCATCGATACTGCCTCCAGTGCACGTCAGCCTGTCAGTCGACCAGGGCACTTTAGTCAAGAATAGCAATGTTCAGTTGTCACTTACAATCACCTCCAACGCCTCTGCACCAATCATCATATTCACATGGCCGACAATTTTCGAGTGAGCAGAGAAAAGACCATAGATCTGTGGGCTTGTACTACAACCACCTTTTACATGGCAGCCTGCCTCTAGCTCAGCGACGTAACAACTTCAGATGCGTCGAAATAGACACAAATACCGAGGTATATCTAGTCAAAACCGAAGGAACCAAGCGCCCGAGCTTCAGTCGTACGTTGGGAGGTCGGACGATGCCCATTTCCATACCTTGATCCCTGGGGAGCCAAAGAAGTTCATGGCCGACGTTCATCTTGTGGCTCGCCTACAGAGAGCAATTAGCCAGCAGACAGAGGTGTTGGCGGGTCATCATTACCAGTTTTCGTTTCGAGAAGGCGAGGAGATGAAATCGTGGTGGTGTAGTAGTAGGGAGGAGGTGATGGCCCCGGCGGGCATAGACAGTATTGTTGGGGATGCGCATGGAGAACCTATCGTTTTGACGGCCGTAAAGGCAGTGGAATTTGCGGTGATAGAGTCCTAGTGAACGAGCTGTTGTTCATGGTGCTTCATTCGAGTCCAGAATCCCATCGTGACGCCAATTTCGCAGCTATGAAAGGTCTTCATCCGCCGGATCGTAGTTGGGAGGCCTGACCACTTGGCTCCAGGACCCGGGGGTATATACGATTTACAGGAGGTTCGGTATTAGGATGCTTGGCAAATCCATTCCGATCAGGCGAGGCAATCTGGAGTCTCATGCCATGGTCATTCGTCCGCTCTGAAGAGCGTGGTTACTGCTACTCCGTTACGTTCACTCTAATAGCCCCTAGGTCGCATCCGGCTTCTAGTTTCGAATCTCTAAAACTCAATAACATCTCGACTCCAAGGTGTCGGTATCGGGCCGTTGATGGGCCAGATCACACAGATGATTCTATCTCTCCTCAACCCTTATTCTTTTTGAATTTCCTACCGACGGTCTTGCTTTGGGTCCGACGACTCTTGTCTCCCTGTTTTTGTCTCATTGCGGCTGTCCCTTGATAAGATTGCGTGATAGCCAAGAATTGCCGAAGCGAATATTTATCCGGTTCCAATCTGTTTCCGTGGAAGTTGCGGATTCGGGTGTGCAGACGTCCCACTCGCTTTCTCGGATCGTATGGTGACCCCGGTAGGTATAGGAGGTACTCACTCGGATCTTACCAATGTGGTGATGCGCAGTGTCGAGCAGGGCCAGGCCTTTGAGCATCCGAAAAATCGCATGGGTAGTGTCCGCCCAGGTGGCCGGTGTGTAGTCGTCCTCGAAAGAAATATAGACTGACAGGGTGTTGATAAAATGCGGACCAGGTGTGTCGAAAGATGGAGCCCACTCTACGCAACTAGGCCCGACGTAGATGAAACGGCAAAGGAGGTCAAGCATGGAGCGAAATATATTGCCAGGGTCGCTAGAAGTGTGGGCGTCGGGACCAAACAGTTCAGTAGTCGTGATGGTCCAATTAATGTCCAGATTCAGCTGGTCTTGTGGCCGAAGGCGATAGTCTAAAGAGCTCCAGCGTGGGGTCCATTCGTAGCCTCGAACGCGTATGTCCATCTCGGCTCGAAGGGGCTGAGCTCCGTCCTTGTGTCGGTCGTCAATCAAATCGAGAACTTCTTGGCGCACTTGTCTGTTCACGCTGAGAAGAGGTATCCATTGCCATTTCCCGTTGTTCTCTGGCCAAAAGAACATATTACTGTATGGACTTGCCGGTATCGGAGCCACGCGACTGGGGTAGTTTACATCCCAGTGCGATCGCGTTGATAGCAGATAGATCAGATCGCGTAGTTCCCGTGGTATTGAGAGGAGGGTTGCCATGTTTTGATGATCGAAGTCGTGGTTGATAGAAGAAGACTGCAGTGCCAGCTTGCGAGCGTAAGTCGAATTTGGCAGTGGTAGAAAGATTAGCCGCACCATCCCAATTTGCCCATCTCGATCTCAACGTCTCACCACGCATCTCTCCTTCCATCCATCTCCTCGGAACTTCGTGATGAAAAGCTCGCTCCTTCGCATTTCATTCTGTCTCTTGAGTGCCATTCTTTCGGCGACCGCTGATATATCACCCCAATATCATTGTCTCCCACCGCTGAGAGAACAGGCCGCGATCCAGGATGGCTGGCGAGACGAGCGAGTCGCAGCCATTCCCGCCTTGCTGGAGAAGCATGGCGTAGACGCATGGCTTGTAGGCTCAGTGAATACCCCTTCTTACAGAACAGTAACCTTACAGCTCTCTAGATCGACCAGAAAGAAAATGCAGAGGACACCGCGTTCTGGTCTTTGAAATCAGCGAAGCAATTCTCGGCTCGAAGACGGACAATCTCCGTCTTCTTCTCCAAATCACTAGAGGCCAATTGTTCTGCCCATAATTGGATCGATATCACACCTCGGGTCTGGGAGGATCTCCGGAATCTACTGTCATCTTGCCAGCCTTCGTCCATCGTGGTGAACATTGATCCACAAATTGCTTTTGCTTCTGGCCTTCATACTGGCGAATACAGCAATGTGGTCGATTTCCTTGGTCCTCGATGGTCGGAGGCTTTGATTAACAAGCCAATCGTTGCGGTGGAGTATATTGCTACGATGCCAACGTCCCGTTTGGCGAGGTATCGTAAGCACATGGAAACTGCCTGGGCTATGACAAGCGAAGCATTTAGCGAAGCAGTGATAACGCCGGGCAAGACCACTACAGAGGTGACATCTTGCAACCTCGTTTAGTTGCTGCTGTCCCGCTGATATAGTCATGTAGGACGTGGAATGGTGGCTTCGAGACAAGATCCAGGCCATGAACTACACCACATGGTTCCACCCAGACGTCAACATTCTACGCCCGGAGGTTGACCAAATCGGGCCGCGTCCACCTCATGACGAAGTCATAGCGTATGGGGATCTGCTTCATGTCGATTTTGGAGTCACTGCCATGGGCCTCAACACTGACACGCAGCATCTGGCCTACGTCCTTCATCCTGGAGCATCAGACGACGATATCCCGCAAGGCTACAAGGACGGCCTGAAAGCAGGCAACAAGCTCCAAGATATCGTCCGAGCCAACATGATTCCCGGTCTCAGCGGCAACAAGATCCTCAGGAACGCCTTAGACGACATGCACAGCTCCAACCTGTCAGGCAAGATCTATTCGCATCCGATCGGCGACTGGGGACACAGCGCCGGTACGATGACGGGCATGTTTGACCTGCAAGATGGTGTTCCGGTATTAGGCGACCTCCCACTTTTCGAAAATATGTGGTACAGCGTGGAATTGTATACCGAAAGCTTCGTGCCGGAATTGAACAAGACGATGAACTTCTTCCTCGAGGAAGATGTGTATTGGGACGGGGAAACGCAAGCGTTCGAGTGGGTGTATGGGAGACAGGAGAAATTCCATTTGATCAGATCGTCTGAGGAGAGGTTGCTTCGAGTGCAGTCGTAGGAGATAGGGAATTCGTTATGGGTTCCCTCTTTCATGTGGGGCTGGTCGGGAGCATAGCACAAATCCTCATGTGATTCTCGCGTTTCTTTCGCATGGAAAACTTCATGAACGTGTACGCAACTGTAGGATGAGAAAATAGGGTAGATAGTTTGACATCGAGATTGAGAAATGGGCCGCCGTTTTATATTGCCCAGTCCAAATTTAGCGCCATTTTACGTGCATGAGGAAAGTGCGGCGAGCAAGGGTCTCCGCAGATCCCGTTGTTGGGAAGGCAGCACGCAGGGACAGGAAACCGAACTCTGGGGAGGCCAGCTTTCTTCCGACCAGAGCAAGCAGACGGCACCACCACTTCACCAAAAGCTTTCTTCCAGTCGTCTCTATACCACTGCTGCACACAAACCACACCTGCCCTTCGACGCGCCTGGTCACGGCCGCAACCGCCCACGATGAACATCTTCAGAATCCTCGGTATCGACGCGTTACCCGCTGCAAGGCTGAATGAGCAGGAGCTTACACGGATGCAGGCGACTTGTCGCATTTGGCGTCAATTTTCATATTGCTTGCCAAGATGAAATCGTCAAGCGTACGCGACCCAATGGCAAGAGATGAACCTAGGAGAAACACCGGCTGAACAGTGTATCGCAGAGTGCCTCAGGCATATCATTCAAGTCGCAATTCCTCTACCTCGTCGTCTACATATCACGATATCTTGGTAGGTTCAGAGGATTGGAAGAAGAAGCTGGGAGAAGGCTGATGAATGCATGCAGACTTGCTGTGGACGGAGCCGACGAAATCGCTATGGAACACCACTTTCAAGATCATCTTCATTGGCGCTCAGGTCTACACAGTATACCTCATGCTCAATGACTACAAGCCGACCCACGACCCGAATCAAGATACGTTCAAGGTGGAATACTTAGTTGGAGGAGCGGCGGTGCTGGGCATACTGTTCCCCAAATACTACACACCAGCGGAGGTGCGTTGGAAGACCATACAATTGCTCTGGGCGATCAGGATGCTGATGAATTAAGACAGATGCTCTGGGCTTTCTCTATCTGGCTTGAATCTGTTGCTATCCTCCCGCAACTCTTCATGCTACAGCGCACTGGCGAGGCCGAAACGATCACCACACACTACCTTTTCGCACTGGGAGCTTACCGGGCTCTTTACATACCGAATTGGATCTGGCGATTCTTTACAGAAAACGGCTATTGGGACGCCATTCCTGTCCTCGCGGGCATCGTTCAGACAGTTTTGTACTCGGACTTTTTCTGGATTTACTACACGAAGTAGGCACTACAACACGTTGACACAATGACGGTGAGCTAACTACGGTGACAGGGTGCTACAAGGCAAGAAGTTCAACCTTCCGGTATAGGATCCTTATGGCATATTCAAGGCGCACGCATGCCTGCGATTGGATGTATGATAATGGGAGGGATTGGGAGGGTTGGGACGATAGCGATTGCGGAGCTCTGGGATAGATCTTCCTGTGCTTGAATCAAGCAGTCTGTTGAATGGTGGTGGCACTCGGCGTCAAAGGAGGCCTCAGGTGTATGACCATAATGCACCCCACTGCAAAGGGAAGAGCTGTCTCGTTGGAAGGGAATAAAGCAACGAGAGCTGCGAGGAAGCTACTTTGATAGTATGTTGTGAAGCTTGCTTTGCACGTGAAATCAGGCTCAAACTGAGGGTACGCTCACTGAAAGTAAATGAGCGAGCCATTAACCTCATGAACTCGTGTCTGTGTTCCAATCATTCATGTTATCGAGGGCGACTCAAATGCCAAGACTTCCTCGCGCTAGTCTACCAAGCTCGATCGATGACTTCAAAGTTCACGCCTTCCTGGTACTCACAAACACCTCCAACCACCTCCGCTCCACTACATCCACCCTCCTCTTTCTGCTATAACCCTGTGAACACACGCATATCTGCTCCGAATTGCTGCCATCCACTGAACTCGGCGCATTGGCGCCCCCGTCCATCGACATGGCCGATCTTCAAGAGCTGTTTGCGCGCATCAAGAGTCAGTCGTCCGACTCATCATCACATGCAGCAGCACCACAGTCGAGCTCGCCGCAACCCTCACTTTGGGCCCATCAGCAACCGACCGCCTCGTCGCCGCTCTTCTCCCCGCCCGTCAACCCCTCCAACATCATCAGTCCAGTCAACCCGGCCTCGACTGTCGGCACGCCAGGCCCTGACTCGAACCGCACAAACGGCTTGCTGAACTTGCTCAAGTTCAACGGGCAATCAGGCCAACAGCATGGCCAGGCTGGCGCAACGGCGAATCTGCAAAACGTCGCCGCAGACCGGCACACCTCCATGCACGTGCCAAACGTCCATTCGCGAGACCAAAGCCAATCCCGTCCACTATCTGCGGCTGATCTGATGTCTAATGTCCAGCGCTCGTCCTCCGCAACGAGCCCAGGTCCTATGGTCGCTGCAGGCGCCGAGAAGGCAGACTCTAGTCGAAACTCGCCTCAGACCAACCAGCAAGACTTCTTGTTGAGCCTCCTCACAAAGCCCAAATCGCAGCCGCAAGCACAGGCAATCTCAGAAGCTCGTACCCCAGTCGATAAGGTTGAGAAGCGCGACCCGACTGTCGAAGCTGTCACCCAGAACTTGGCCAACACCACTGTCGGTGCCGGTTTCCAAGGCCTGCCTCCTCGCGAGTCTACTCCTGTGCGCCAGTTTGGCAGTCCAGCTAGTAGAAGCACTCCGTTCGAAGCCCCGCAGCCTACCAAAGTGCCGATATTCAACCACGTCAATCCTTTCGATCAGTTGAATGCGTCTTCGCTGCTCAACCGGACGCCGAAGCCAGAACAGCAGGCAGAGGTCGCAAAGCCCATGCAGCCAAAGAAGATTGAGATCCTAAAACACAATCGGAATTCGTCGTCTCATCATAGCGATACTGCCGCGCCCGCGCCAAAAGTCCGAAAGACCGAGACTGAGAATGAGGTACCGGAGTTGAAGAGCCAGCAGAGTGTGTCCGAAGCTTTGGAGAACGTAGGCGAGAAGGTGGACAAGCAAGTTGAGCAAGCATTGGCCCAGGCAAGCATGAAACCGGCTGCCAATAAGACCGCAGCTGGTCGTACTAATGCCGCGGCACCCAAGACCCCCGTCGTCAAGAAAGAGAATGCAGACGATGATGTCGAGTCCAGCTGGGAGAGCGCTGAGGATACCGCTAAGGAGGACACCAAAGTCGATGTGTACACCTTCCCCATGAAGCCCTTCATATCTTTGCAGATCATGCAAGCGAAGCCCGCCAGGCCCGTTCGACAGGACAACTTCATGGTCATTGCACAACTGAAGAAGGAGTTTGATCAGATCGACCGGTGTCTCGTCACGGCTAGCCAGACGCATATAGTGTATGCCCAGGTTGCGACTAAGAGAGACAATGGAGGCTTCCGGGTCATCCGCCAAGATAGTGGCGACCACAAGCAAGTGTTTCGATCGAGCGGCGAGCGCATCTTCAGCGTTCAGCTTTGCACCACCCCAGAAGGTCACGACATTGAGTCCGTCTTGGGGACTGGAGTGAACGGCACAGTCTTCTGGACGTCCCTCGCTAAGAGCCGTGGTGATCTCTTCGCCGACGATGATGTTGAGGCCCAAGGTTTCATCATGCCTCCTGTGACTACCGCAGAAGAGAGCTCGTCTGGATCCCCGGTTAAGACCCGGGCAAAGATGAGCTCCCGGCATCCCGACTACTTTGCAGTTGCTCGAGGAAAGCAAATTTTCATTGTGGCTCCAGAAATCGTCAAGGACAATGTGTATTGCGACGCGACGACGCGAAAGATCAACAGCGAGAGATACTTCAACGAGCACACGCTCAAGATCAACACCGGAAAGGCCGGCAAGGACTTCTGCTTTTCAGAGGACGATTCCATCATTGTCAGCCTTGACAAGAACGGGCGATTCAAGTTTTGGGACGTCCGCGAACTCACGAGCCGGGCATCTAATCCTACAGCATCACCGCACGAGCCCATCGAACTTCGCGATCCTCTCTGGACACTCAACGCTGCCGCATCTGGAAGCAAGCCGGACGAGAAGCCATCGGTCTCGTCGATTACCTTCCTTGATCGGGACCGACCCTACAACAAGTGCGCAGCTCTCAGATACTTGCTCATTGGTTTCAAGCAGAACCACATTCTACAATTATGGGATCTTGGTTTGGGCAAGTCGGTACAAGAGATTCGCCTACCACACGAGAAAGACAGTGATGGCATATGCAGCATCAGCTATCACCCCAAGACCGGCATTGTCGCTTTGGGACATCCCACGAGGAACAGCGTCTACTTTGTGCACCTCAGCGCGCCAAAGTATAGCCTCCCGTCCATGGATCAGGCGACATACATCAGCATGCTTGAGTGCGACGATCCTAAGCTCCCAAAAGTAGACAGCACGGCCATTATGAGTGGACTTAGAGAGTTCTCTTTTGCCAAGGTCGGGCAACTCAGAAGCGTCGATATGCTGAGAACGCCGGTCGACAACGCCAGCGAGCGCGACGGACCGGATGAGACCCTATTCGAGCTGTACGCTATGCACTCCAGGGGTGTCATCGGCATCAGCATCAAGCGAGACGACCTCGGATGGGACGCTCACGGTAAAATGGTGAGCCCCAAGGATGCCGTCAAGGAGGGGATCGTTGAAGTCAGCGAAATCGTCCAGCCGCCAAAGCTTCCGTCCACGAGCGAACAGTCGAGCACTACAGATACGGCTTCTAAGGGAAAGTCGACACCAAGCAAGAAGCTCGAACCACCGCGGCAACCTGCAACGCCAAAGGTCGAAATCAAGAAGGAGGCTGTCGATTCCCCAGCACCAGCCACGAATGGCACCCGCCATGTTTCCACTGCGGACGTTCCTATAAAGTCTACGCAAGCCTCCGCCAATCCACCATTCGTGACTGCTGAATCATACTCCCTGGCTGCCCAGCGTACCAAGTCGCCAATGAAAGAAGCCACTGTCGGAGAGGCTGCCACTGCTGCGAAGAACTCAGTTTCTTCGCCAGAGCCTGCTCAAGCAACTTCGGCATTCGCTTCGATCGCCGGCCAGGAAGACTCGCAGGCTCTTCTTGGCAAGCAATTCGATGCGCTATACCAGCGCATCGACAGCGGATGGCGCGTACAGGAAGCTTCCTTTGGAGCTAAACAGGATGCATTGCTGCGCTTGGTCTCTTCTACCCTGACGGAAAATGTTGATCGTAGTCTCAACAATATCATTTCTGCGCGCATCGAGAAGGACGTCGTTCCGGCCCTCGCCGATGCCACAAGCAAGATCATCGATCGTAAGATCGCGGAGTCGTTGCCACAACAGCTCAGCGCCAGTGTGACGGCGGCACTGAAGTCAAGCCTGTCCAATGCCCTCAGCCAGGCGCTCAAGGACAAAGAGGTACACCGAACGATTTCCGACATCACGGCGAATTCAGTGGCGGCAAAGGTACAACAACAGGTCTCCGCGATGCTGCAGCAGTCTCTTCCAGGCCTGGCCACCCAGGCTGCCCAGAAGATGGTGGCCGACGTCGAGAAGCGCATCAGCCAGCAGTTGCAACAAGCAGAGGCTCAGCAGCAGCAGGCAGAGCTTCAGCGCCAACAAGCAGAGGCTCAGCAGAAGAGAGCAGAAGCTCAGCGCCAGCAGGATAGCGCCAAGATTGAGGAGTTGTCGAGCATGGTGCGAAGCTTTTCTACGATGGTCCAAAACATGGCTGCAAGCCAGTCTGCGTTCCAAGAGCAAATCCTGAGGATGCAGAAAGAGAGCCGTGCACAAGCCGACTCATCCAAGTCGCAAGCTTCGTCGGCCGCGGCCACGGCGGACCCGCAGGCTGAGGCTGAGAATGCCGAGGTGGCTGAGATCACACAGATGTTGGTGGATGGAAAGTACGAGGAGGCGACCATCAAAGTAAGTTTTGCCGGAGTCCAAAGTCGGGGGTCACATGCTAACCACTTTTCAGTGGATCTCATCAAATCGCCAAGCCGATATCTTCGATAAGCTCTTCATTCGCGTCAATCCGGACTACCTGCAGCAAGTCTCGCCACTGGTTGCACTCACTGTGTCTGCTGCCATCACCTCGAGCTTCGACACTCACGTCACCGAGCGCCTGGACTGGCTGGGCCGGGTGCTGAGCCGGGTCGACATGCGCGACGACGACATTAGGGATGTCGCTCCCAAGATCATGGATGTCCTCTCTCAGCGCCTCTCGGGAGCCTACATGGCAATCGGCGAGGCCCGCCCAAACGATCCGGCACTTCGCACGATCAGTTCGCTGAGCCGCCAGGTCGGCGAGATTCGACGCCTTGGCAAGTGACTAGTTGCAGCAGATCGCCGTGGCATGCGAATATGGTAGTATGGATGGCAGAACGACTTTGAAACGGGCGCTTGGTCCTTGAACGATTGCTATTAGCAGGGCGTTGGTAATAAAAGGAAGCGAAGAAGGTTCTTTGCAGCCAGTTTGCGCATCAATAGCGGTTCGGCGTGCTTTTCGCATCAGCATGGCATCGGACAGGGCGTTCACTAAACCGCCTAATCCTTCACACGCGCCACGATAAAGCGTCACGTAGCTTCAGTAGAAGATCAAGCATAGCCCATCTTCGTGTTGAATTTGTCCACCATTTTCCTGTGCGTTGGTAAGCCCGGAGTTTCCTGTTCGACACCCTTTGTGATTTACCTCGCCGCGATTACTATCTCCACCGCACCAGGACTGTCTGAATGGCAGCAGAGAGAGACATCATGATCACCAATGGGAAGCTCCACCTCTTCGCCTGTGACAGCTGTGACCGATGAATTCTCGACCTGGGAAGAGACGTGCTTCTGGGTCTCTTCGGGAGTCCAAGGCCTGGGGCTGTCAGAACGCCATGTCCATGCGATCGTTTGAGGTGGCTCACTTCTTCTTCCTATCGATCACCAGCTTCCCGTCTATGACATGGGCATTAGCGACACACAACGATGATCATTTCGAATGCCTCTGGACCTACCTTTACTGTACTTCACATCACCATATCTAACCACGGATTGTCAAATGCCTGAACATATAGAGTCTCCTCTTATTAAAGATCGACTCACAGCTCCGCAGTAAACGGTAATCCCAATTCTTGAGCGACTTCCTCATGAAACGTCCCAGCCAACCCAAAAACCCTACAGCCCTTCGGCACACCCTCATACACCGCCCGACACACCTCCTTGTCGCGATACATCATCCCATACAACACCCCATGCGGTTTCACATGATGCAGCGGCACACCCTCAGCATCAAGAAACCCTTGCAGAGCACCGACCTGGTAGCGGATCATGGCTGTCAATTCCTCTGGGCTGAGTTTCATCTCTCGACGCCCGAAGCCTTGGATATCGGGGAGGCCAGGATGTGCGCCGACTTTGATGTTGTGGGTTTTGCAGGCGCGCACAGTTTCTTGCATTATCAAGGGGTCGCCGGCGTGGAAGCCGCAGGCTATGTTGGCGTGGTCGATGAGGGGGATTAGTTCGTCGTCAGGTCCGCATTTGAAGTTTCCGTAGGCTTCGCCTAGGTCGACGTTTATGTGAACTTTTTTTGCGATTGGGGGCATGGTCGAATGAACCGTGGGAGATCTTGATGAGAGAGGAAAGAGAGAATGTTTGCAGGATGGCTTCGATACTGAAGGACAAGGAGTAGGTGACGTCTCCCGTGGCCGATGATGGGCATACTGCAGCGAGATAGGCGAAGACCCTCCAGCGACGTACCTCGACGACCAGGACGCTTGCCCCTCGCTGTGGTGTCGATGGGCAGGGCATTGACGTCGGCGAACAAGCAAGCTCCAGAGCTCTTATCGGCGGTACGGCCGTGGTGATGCTGCCCATAATGCGAGGATCTCCTCGAGCAGAGAAGGGAGAGAACTTCTGGGGAACATCTTATTATGAACTGATACGTTCCATGTCAAGAAGAAGGAGATGGAGAAGATCAAGCGGCTTCTGATCGCGAATAGGGGCGAGATTGTAGTTCTACCCTTCCCAAAATAGAACTGCATTTTAAAGGCAGTGGCTAACCACACTTCTCCTTCCAGGCCGTCCGAATCAACAAAACTGCAAAGCAACTGGACATTCATACCGTTTCCGTCTACACCTCCGCAGATGTAGCGTCCCTTCACGTCGCCGACGCCGATGAAACGGTCCTTCTCCCGGACGTAAACAGCTATACCAATGGCGAAGAGATCATCCGCATCGCCAAGTCGAAGCAGTGCGATGCCATCATTCCAGGCTATGGATTCCTGTCCGAAAATGCGGCCTTCGCTCAGAGTGTGGCCAACGCTGGAATGGTTTGGGTAGGTCCAAGTCCAGAGGCGATCAAGTCGTTCGGGATCAAGCATGTCGCACGCAATCTTGCGAAAGCTTCCAGTGTTCCGATTGTCCCTGGAACTGAAGGACTAGTGGAGACTGAAGAAGAAGCTCTAAAAGAGAGCGAGAGACTCGAATTTCCCGTGATCCTCAAGTTGACTGCTGGTGGTGGTGGCTCTGGCCTCATCACCTGTACTGGGCCTGAGGAAATCAGATCAGGTTTCAAATCTGTCAAATCACGCGGCGAGGCTCTTTATAAGGACTCTGGTGTCTTCATAGAGCGTTATTTCCCCGAGAGTCATCACGTCGAAGTCCAAGTCTTCGGGAACGGCCAAGGCAAAGCCATCACCTTCGGCGAGCGGGAGTGTTCCATCCAACGAAGACATCAGAAGGTCATCGAAGAATGTCCGAGTCCATTTGTCGAGAAGCACCCAGATCTACGGGAAAAGCTGTGTCAGGCGGCAGCCAGTCTTGCTGAGTCTGTCAAATACGCCTCTGCGGGCACAGTCGAATTCTTGGTCGACGATGCAACGGCTGACTTCTTCTTTTTGGAGATGAATACTAGGCTTCAGGTCGAACATCCAATCACAGAGCTTTGCTACGATGTCGACCTGGTTGAATTGATGCTAAAGCAGGCTGACGCAGAACTCCTCGGGCAGGGCGGTCTATCTGCAGAATACCTGGAGTCATTGCGACGAGAAAAGCCCCT
Organism: Mycosphaerelloides madeirae; assembly: GCA_002785995.1. NCBI lineage: Eukaryota > Fungi > Ascomycota > Dothideomycetes > Mycosphaerellales > Mycosphaerellaceae > Mycosphaerelloides > Mycosphaerelloides madeirae. The sequence goes on along the minus strand of NHNV01000008.1, from coordinate 5,467 downwards.
TGGTGCCGCCATCGAAGCTCGTGTCTATGCAGAGAACGTTCTGCGAGACTATGCTCCATCCCCCGGCCTTTTGACTGAAGTACACTGGGAATCGCTGCATAATGCTCGAATCGATACCTGGGTCAGAACGGGCTTGAGGATCTCACCCAACTACGATCCTCTCATTGCGAAAGTTATCAACCATGCGACAACTCGTGACGCTGCGATCAAGGGTATGGAACTCTTGCTCTCACGCTCAAAGGTGTCTGGGCCACCGAACAATCTCGACCAGTGAGTGAAATGGTACGGTATGGTACGGTATTGACCCTCAGACCGTACCGTACCGCCACATAAATAAAGGATACCATCAGTACCGTTGGTTACCGCCTTCTTGAATAGGAAGGTATATCATATTTTGCTATACTGGCGTGAATATTCACTGTCTTGCTCCACAACTTGCTCTGTATTATACTGATATGACTACTCAACTGCCTCTTCGTCACCAAATGAATCAAGTCCACTGCTCTTACTCGGCGCGCCATACCAATTGCGTAGACAACTGCAGGCTTTAATGACGGTGTCGTTTAGGTTTGAGCGTCGATAAGTGATCATATCACGGCCGGCACTAAACGCTCGCTCTGGTGCGTTACTCATTAAAGGAATAGCAAGTGTATCAAAGGCAAATTTGGCTAACTCAGTGTGTGAGTGGCGGCGCTCGTACCAGTATTGTAGTGGATCAAATGGTGGCGTTTGAGCTCGCTGCTCACTTGATAGGCCAATATGAGGGTCAGGTTCGCAGGCAGTCGATAAGTAGGCTTCAAAAGCGTCCATTTCAAGAGTAAGCTGTGAGGTATCGATTTTGCGGCGTTTGTAGGCAAACAGCGAGGTTCGGAGGCTGGTGTCGTTATCGTCAGAGCCGGTAGTGGCAGTAGAGCAGTGTGGTGTTGAGAAGGAAGTAGTAACTGGTTTCTGACGCTTGTAGTCGCTCTTCCACAGGTCAATAACCTGCTTTTTGACGCTGTCAATCCAGCCTTGTTGCTCTTCAGTACCGTTCTTCCATTAATCAACAAACCAACCGCTTTTAAGCATTGGATTGAGCATAACAGTGGCGTAATAGATAGGCGTGTTGTCAGTAAGCTGCTAGTACTTCTCAACCTTCTTCCATGACGCCTCACAACATGTCGACAGGGCGCTATAGGAGGAGTCGTCTTTGGCTTCCTTTGAGTACTCAATTCGCCAATCGTCCATTGTATCAAGCATCCAATGTAATGTTGGATACCAGTCATAGAGCGACGCCTTTTCGCCTTGAGTCTCCATTNACCAGTGAGTGAAATGGTACGGTATGGTACGGTATTGACCCTCAGACCGTACCGTACCGCCACATAAATAAAGGATACCATCAGTACCGTTGGTTACCGCCTTCTTGAATAGGAAGGTATATCATATTTTGCTATACTGGCGTGAATATTCACTGTCTTGCTCCACAACTTGCTCTGTATTATACTGATATGACTACTCAACTGCCTCTTCGTCACCAAATGAATCAAGTCCACTGCTCTTACTCGGCGCGCCATACCAATTGCGTAGACAACTGCAGGCTTCAATGACGGTGTCGTTTAGGTTTGAGCGTCGATAAGTGATCATATCACGGCCGGCACTAAACGCTCGCTCTGGTGCGTCACTCATTAAAGGAATAGCAAGTGTATCAAAGGCAAATTTGGCTAACTCAGTGTGTGAGTGGCGGCGCTCGTACCAGTATTGTAGTGGATCAAATGGTGGCGTTTGAGCTCGCTGCTCACTTGATAGGCCAATATGAGGGTCAGGTTCGCAGGCAGTCGATAAGTAGGCTTCAAAAGCGTCCATTTCAAGAGTAAGCTGTGAGGTATCGATTTTGCGGCGTTTGTAGGCAAACAGCGAGGTTCGGAGGCTGGTGTCGTTATCGTCAGAGCCGGTAGTGGCAGTAGAGCGGTGTGGTGTTGAGAAGGAAGTAGTGACTGGTTTCTGACGCTTGTAGTCGCTCTTCCACAGGTCAATAACCTGCTTTTTGACGCTGTCAATCCAGCCTTGTTGCTCTTCAGTACCGTTCTTCCATTGATCAACAAACCAACCGCTTTTAAGCATTGGATTGAGCATAACAGCGGCGTAATAGATAGGCGTGTTGTCAGTAAGCTGCCAGTACTTCTCAACCTTCTTCCATGACGCCTCACAACATGTCGACAGGGCGCTATAGGAGGAGTCGTCTTTGGCTTCCTTTGAGTACTCAATTCGCCAATCGTCCATTGTATCAAGCATCCAATGTAATGTTGGATACCAGTCATAGAGCGACGCCTTTTCGCCTTGAGTCTCCATTATTGAGACTTCAAAAACTTGAAGGGTGTTATAAAGTTTGTTAAGTTGATTCCAGTCTTCGCTCGATAGGGTGTTTGCTTGGAGGCTCTTGTCCTTTGAGTTGTTGAAGCAGTATGTAATAAGGCGTTCGCGGACACTGAGGGCACGTCCGATCATGTAGTAGAAAGAGTTCCAGCGTATAGAGTTGTCTTGAATAAGCTTCAGCTTATCAAACTCCTCCAGTCCATTACTACCTAACACCTCCTTAAACCCTTCCATACGCTGGGGTGACGCTCTAATATAGCGGACGACGTTGTGCAGTTTGCCAATAGGCCCCTTCGTACGCCAGAACGCTTCTACGGCCTCAAAAGCGCCCTTCTGCGCCTTCCTTTCGAGCTCAGCAAGATTCTTTCCACTGCCCTTTCCGAGCAATAACGAGCGAGCGCATAGGTTAGCGATATGGCCAAGACAACGTAGTCGGCGCTCTTTGCGACGTTTGGCAGTCATCTGCGGAAATAGCTTCTTCATAAGCTCGTCGACAGCGGTGTTGTTGTTGGAGGCATTATCAGAAACTAGGTAACCTATGCGGCCACAGATCTGATAGTCCTGACATACTCTATATAGGGACGCAGCAACGTTCTCGCCCGTATGTTCACCCGAAATCTGCCGAAGAGCCAAGACACGGGTACGTCGTCTTCCACTAGCATCAATATAGTGGGAGCAAACGCAGATCAAGGCGTAGTGATTTGGGGAGGTCCACGTATCGAAGCTCAAATGAATGTTGCTTAAAGCCGCCTCCATTTCGTTCACAGTCTTCTGTCGCTGCATGTGAAACTCGTCCAGTACCCACTGCCTTATTGTCGCTCCAGCACGTGGAAGATAGGCGGCAGTAGCAGTACTTAAGAAGGCGATCAGATCGCGGAAGTACTGGTTTTCAACCATTCGGAAGGCGATATGGCAGTACACGAGCCACTGTATTAAAACCTTCTTGAATGTATCAANGGCTTCAATGACGGTGTCGTTTAGGTTTGAGCGTCGATAAGTGATCATATCACGGCCGGCACTAAACGCTCGCTCTGGTGCGTCACTCATTAAAGGAATAGCAAGTGTATCAAAGGCAAATTTGGCTAACTCAGTGTGTGAGTGGCGGCGCTCGTACCAGTATTGTAGTGGATCAAATGGTGGCGTTTGAGCTCGCTGCTCACTTGATAGGCCAATATGAGGGTCAGGTTCGCAGGCAGTCGATAAGTAGGCTTCAAAAGCGTCCATTTCAAGAGTAAGCTGTGAGGTATCGATTTTGCGGCGTTTGTAGGCAAACAGCGAGGTTCGGAGGCTGGTGTCGTTATCGTCAGAGCCGGTAGTGGCAGTAGAGCGGTGTGGTGTTGAGAAGGAAGTAGTGACTGGTTTCTGACGCTTGTAGTCGCTCTTCCACAGGTCAATAACCTGCTTTTTGACGCTGTCAATCCAGCCTTGTTGCTCTTCAGTACCGTTCTTCCATTGATCAACAAACCAACCGCTTTTAAGCATTGGATTGAGCATAACAGCGGCGTAATAGATAGGCGTGTTGTCAGTAAGCTGCCAGTACTTCTCAACCTTCTTCCATGACGCCTCACAACATGTCGACAGGGCGCTATAGGAGGAGTCGTCTTTGGCTTCCTTTGAGTACTCAATTCGCCAATCGTCCATTGTATCAAGCATCCAATGTAATGTTGGATACCAGTCATAGAGCGACGCCTTTTCGCCTTGAGTCTCCATTGTTGAGACTTCAAAAACTTGAAGGGTGTTGTGAAGTTTGTCAAGTTGATTCCAGTCTTCGCTCGATAGGGTGTTTGCTTGGAGGCTCTTGTCCTTTGAGTTGTTGAAGCAGTATGCAATAAGGCGTTCGCGGACACTGAGGGCACGTCCGATCATGTAGTAGAAAGAGTTCCAGCGTGTAGAGTTGTCTTGAATGAGCTTCAGCTTATCAAACTCCTCCAGTCCATTACCACCTGACACCTCCTTAAACCCTTCCATACGCTGGGGTGACGCTCTAATATAGCGGACGACGTTGTGCAGTTTGCCAATAGGCCCCTTCGTACGCCAGAACGCTTCTACGGCCTCAAAAGCGCCCTTCTGCGCCTTCCTTTCGAGCTCAGCAAGATTCTTTCCACTGCCCTTTCCGAGCAATAACGAGCGAGCGCATAGGTTAGCGATATGGCCAAGACAACGTAGTCGGCGCTCTTTGCGACGTTTGGCAGTCATCTGCGGAAATAGCTTCTTCATAAGCTCGTCGACAGCGGTGTTGTTGTTGGAGGCATTATCAGAAACTAGGTAACCTATGCGGCCACAGATCTGATAGTCCTGACATACTCCATATAGGGACGCAGCAACGTTCTCGCCCGTATGTTCACCCGAAATCCGCTGAAGAGCCAAGACACGGGTACGTCGTCTTCCACTAGCATCAATATAGTGGGAGCAAACGCAGATCAAGGCGTAGTGATTTGGGGAGGTCCACGTATCGAAGCTCAAATGAATGTTGCTTAAAGCCGCCTCCATTTCGTTCATAGTCTTCTGTCGCTGCATGTGAAACTCGTCCAGTACCCACTGCCTTATTGTCGCTCCAGCACGTGGAAGATAGGCGGTAGTAGCAGTACTTAAGAAGGCGATCAGATCGCGGAAGTACTGGTTTTCAACCATTCGGAAGGCGATATGGCAGTACACGAGCCACTGTATTAAAACCTTCTTGAATGTATCAAGCCGCCGCACGCTCACAAGCTCCAGGAACTCACCGCTTGCTAGCGGCAGTGTAGACTGTCCTTGCTCCGGCCTTATCAACTCGCCTTGAGCGTTGATATCGTGCGTAGCCATATGCTTNGATACCTCTACCAACGCCTTACCGAACCGCCAACAGGGCGATAGCGTCTTCCTTTCACCCTTCCTTCTCTTAGCTAGCGAGTTGAAGCGCACAAACTCAACGCCTTCTATCTTGAAGCGGTCCTTCTTCAATGAGGCGTCAAAGGCAGGGTTGTCTTCGGAGAGCGTTATGTTGTCAGTAACGCCGCTGCGGCGGTGAAAGGGCCACATAACAAGAGCGCGGAACAAATGGATACCAATGAAAAAAGTGACAATGAGCTGTATTGAGACAGGTAAGAGTAAGGATACTGTAGGTCCAACTGCAGGT